>VZRI01009521.1:1159979-1171705 GCA_013397515.1 Upupa epops | reverse complement strand
TCTTTTCCAGCCTCAATAATACTGTGATTCTGTGGAAAGAACCTCCAGGATAATGTAGTCCAACCTTCATTCCAGCATCTCCCTAACCCTTACACTTCAAGTGCTCTATCTACTTGCATTTTAAACACTTCCAGGGGTGGTGACTGCACCACCTCCCTGGGCAGTCTGTTCTGGTGCCCAGACACTCTCTCAGAAAAGAATTTCTTCCTAAGATCCAATCTAAACCTCCCCTGACACAGCTTGTGGCCGTTTCCCCTCGTCCTGTCATCAGTAATTTGGAGAAGACACCAGCCCCAGTACAACCTCCTTTGAGGCAGCTGTAGAGAGCAATAACCTCTACAGAGACTAAATAACCCCAGTTCCCTCAGCTGCTGATCATAGAGCCTGTTTTTCAGGCCTCTCAGCAGCCTTGTTGCTCTTCTCTGGACCTGCTCCGGCACCTCAATGTCCTTTGTCAGGGCTTGACAACCCTTCTGGTGAGGAAGTTTTTGACATCTTCCAGTGTGAACCTCCCTTGGGCAGCTGGATGCCATTTGCTTGTCCTGTTGCTTGTTACTTGGGAGGAGGGACAAATCTCCATCTCGCTACAACCTCCTTTCAGGTAGTTGTAGAGAGCAGTATGGTCTTCTCTCATCTTACTGTTTTGCAGGCTGAACAACCTCAGTTCCTTCAGCTGCTCTTAACAGAACTTGGCCTCTAGACCGTTCACCAGCCTCACTGCCCGTTCCTGGACATGCTGGGCACCTCAGAGCCCTTTCTCTAGCGAGGGGCTGGGAGCTGCACACAGCATTTGAGGTGTGGCCTCACCAGCGTTGAGTACGGGTGGACAATCACTTCCCTCCTATTGGCCACGCTAATTCTAATACAAGCCAGGGTGCTGTTTGCCTTCTTGGCCACCTGGGCACACTGCTGGCTCATCTCTAGCTGCCTGGTGACCAACACCCCCAAGTCCTTTTCTATCAGACAGCTTGCAGTCACTCTGCTTTCAGCCTGTAGCATTGCATGGGGCCCCAGCTATGGCACTGGCTCGTCCTAGCCTGCTTGTCTGCAGCAGCTCCCCTCAGCTTGGGGCTGGGTGAAGGACAGCTTTGAGCTTTCCTGGAAGGACACAACTCTGCAACCCCCCAGGCCAGCAATTATCTCCCTTCCACAGGATGCAGAGCAGGGTGGGGCACCAGCCCCAACCTCCCACCCAGCTTCCCCCAGTGACTTCACACTGATGGCCTCAGGCTCAGCTGGAGGCTGAAAGGGCAGCAGTTGCTCAGCAGCACACAAAGTGAGGGGGACTCGCATCCCCACTGGGAGCTAGTGGCAGCAGCAACACCTCTGGGGTTTAGGTAGCCACATCTCACTTTTGGGAGACCAATGCAGGGAATACTGGGAGAGGAGGTGGGTGCCATCTTTTTCAAGATCACAGCTTTTCTAAGAGGAGTCACCTCTTCAGGCCGCACATACACTGTGCACGCAGTCTGCAAATCTCCTGTGGGAATCCAAGGATGGAAGAGGAGCTGTTTGGAGAAGGTGCACGTGTGTAGGAACAAGAGGGAGGCACTCTGTGTCAGCACGTTCTTGGAATGAGTGAAAGAGGCTTTTAGTGACAGTCAAGTCAACGCAGTTCAGTCACGGACCTTTTCTTCCCATGGACAATCCCAAAAGAAAAAGCTCCCAGTGACAAGGATGCAGCAATTAGTGGCACCATCCAGACAACCACAGGCCATGAGAGCCATCAGGATCCAAGGCCTGTGGCAGTGGAGCTGGGGCAACAGAGTGTGAAGCACACAAAGGGATGCTGGTCAATGTCGAGAGAGAAGGTGACTGTTTCCCCTTTGCAGCTGCTGGGAACACGTAAGATCTTCCAGCAGTGGCATCACCACTAGCACAGCACAGCGCAGTATTCCCAGAGAGAAGCAAAAACTCAGTAGTCACCTCTTTCACCTTTTTTGTTCCCAAGCCTCTTCCAGCGTGAGGCAGAGGCCAGGCAGGAACTGGGGCTTCACAGAATTTGAAGCACTGGGGCAGTTTTAGGTACCTGCAGCTACAGCCCCACACAGTCCATGCCTGGGATATCAGGAAGCACAAATGCAGAGGTCTGTATTTTTCTAGATGCTGAGGGGTTGGAGAACACATGTGGAGGTAAAAGGCTGTCTCCTTTATCCCTCCTCTATTTCCTAGAAATCCCAGGAACATAGGTTTCATGGAATCATAGAAACATTAAGGATTGGAAGGGACCGTGAAAGATCACCCAGTCCAATCCTCCTGCCACAGCAGGATCACCCAGACCAAGTCGCACAGGAACACATCCAGGGGGGTCTGGAACATCTCCAGAGAAGGAGACTCCACAACCCCCCTGGGCAGCCTGTTCCAGTGCTCCAGGACCCTCCCTGGGAAGAAGTTCCTTCTGATATTGATAGGGAACCTCCTCTGTTCCAGCTGGCACCCACTGCCCTTTGTCCTATCACCAGATGACCTTGAGAAGAGCCTGGCTCCATCCTCCTGACACCCACCCCTCACAGATTTATCGACATTCATGAGGTCCCCCCTCAGCCTCCTCTTCTCCAATCTAAAGAGACCCAGCTCCCTCAGCCTTTCCTCATCAGGGAGCTGTTTTGCTTCCTTCATCATCTTCATTGCTCTACGCTGGACACCCTCCAGCAGCTCTGAGTCCTTCTGGAACTGAGCAGCCCAGAACTGGACACGATACTCCAGATGCAGTCTCACTAGTGCAGATCATAATATCAAGCTCAAATCTGCTCTTGCTTTGCTTTGCTACTCCAGGGCCATGGAAGGAGTCCCCAGGGAGGTGGCAGACACGTGTATGTGGCTGACAGGAAGTGCAGCCAGCCTCCCAGCCAGTATTGGTCAGATCTCAAAGTGACTGGAGGGGAAAAAACACAACTGAGAACAAGCATTTGAACATCAAAGTCCACCTGAAACCTTCTTGGTGGGACATAGTGCAAACATGAGAAACATTGGCCATGCTTTATAAAAGACAGGAGCTAACCTTTCCGGCTGCTTGGTTTGTGGAAAGAAAAACATGAGGACAGTGCAGCTGCACTGCATGGAAGTCTCTGTGTCCCAGTCATTCCAGGCAAGCAGCTCCTTTGTAGGAGGGAACGAGTCCCCTGTAGAGTTCTCCAGGAAATTATAGTCCCTACACAGCAACTACAACTACTCCCTCTTCACTCAACCAGTAGAACCACGGTAACTCAAATGCAGAAGCACAGGGAAGTTTTCCTGGAGAGCTACTTTGGGATTCAGTGCACAAGTGGCAGCCTACCCCATCCAGCAAGCAGACAGCCTGCTCTAGGCTGATACAGGATGCCAGCAGGTCAGCTCCAAAGAGACATCCGACATTTTAAGTCATCCAGGAGTTCCAGCACTGTGTTCTGTGATTCCTGGATGTCACTGCAGATAGTGATCTGTGAGATAAAAGCAAACACCATGTTCAGGCAACTCTGAACTCCCATGAGAACAATGCAGGAGCATCACTGGACTTTGGTCCCTCACTCGTCCTTCAGAGCACGCCGGTCCTCTTTGTAACAGCAAGATCCGAGCAGGTCTTTGGCAACTGATGATCAGTGGAAGGGATGGGGATGGAAAAGGTGGATGGGAAAGGGCAGAATCCTGCTGCAGATCTCTGTTACAGCATTGTCACAGCAGCACCTATGGGTTTCAGCCTGGAGCAAGGTTTAAAGCTCATCCTTGGTGTTAACAAGGTGCTGCAGGGGAAGAACTGGTATCATGTGATGTCTCAGGAGTTGGTCCTGTGACTCTTCCTGGTTGTCAGGTGGTCTGTCATCCGAAAAGTCTGTGAGAGCGTGGTCCTCCAGCAGACCAGCCTCTACTGCATGGCGCCGGAGCACCTCACTCCCTACAAGCCCTTGCATATTCATGTACCCGTGTTGACAGGAGGGAGGCAGCTTCTGACGTGTGAAAGCAAACAGGAAACAGGACTCTGTGGAGGAAAGGATTGAAATCAGACTCAGCAGAGATACCCAGCAGTGAAAAATTCCCATAGTCTAAAGGAACTCATCAAAACAAAAGGCAGAGAGAATGAGGGGAGATGACAGGAGTTTCCTACTTGATCCCCTGCCCCAGATGGCAGCAGAGTAATCAATTCTGCAGAGCTCAGGAGATGCGGGCTGGGATCTCCAGTCTGCACTCTGAGAGGAAAAGGAGCTGATTTGAGTCTGCAGCACTCTTCTCTGTACCACACAACTGCCTTCCTCTGGGTTCCTGTAGGAGGTTCCCAGCCCAGTCTTCATACCAGGAAGGCAGGAAGCAGAGGCTCTCCAGCTCTCACATCCCACCACTCCTTTTTCCCATGGGAAAGCAATCCTGTCAGTATGGGAAAAGACATTTGATACCCAATGGCACACAGGAACATTCAGATGATGGAAGAGGAAAGAAAGGTCCATCTAGAAAAGGGGTTAAACCCAACTTCCTACACTCTTCCCTACACTCAGGTGTGCACGGAGTAGTCTTTTTCTGGTGGTAAGCAAGAGCAAAGGCTATTTATGAACTCATACAGAGCACTGGCACTTCTTACTGTCTGAGAAGAGCATCAAAGAGGTGTGGCTGATGGCGAGACCACCCACTTGCCACAGGAAGATCTCAGCTATTTGCAGAAGAGATCATTCCTGTCACATATCCCTCACATTCCTCCTCCTCCTGCTGCTGCCTTGACCCTGTGTTCAAATTACCTGCAAAGAAATGGCGCAGGTCAGTGCTGAGGCAGTTCTCCAGAAACCTCCTCAGTGGCAGGATGTGAGCATTCGGGGCTGTCCAGTCTGTCAGAAAGTCCTCCACGATGTGATGGATGGCATGTGGGCGGGGGAGAGGCCAATCTGGGGACCGAAGTCTCATCTCATGCTCTGCCAAAAGAACATTAAGGGAATCTCTCAGAATCAAAATGGCATTAAAAAGAGCTTTGGGTGAGCAGAGCAGCTACACCAGCTGTTTCAGCTTTTATCCTGATCTTTTAATCCCTACCTTACTTTCAGTTGCAATCCTCTCTGCTAGCTCAGTCCTTAACAGCACTGCAGCTGCACAGCTGCCCCATGTCCCCTGCCTGTGGTACTCCCTGTCATCTCACTCCTGTTGCCCCTGGGCAGGGACTGCCAGACAGGCTAAGCTGTGCTCAGGCTTTAACGCTGCTACCCATCACGCTTGTTTCCGTGCAAGGCAAGTAGGACAGACCCTGACCCTGGGTTTCTGGAGATGAAGATTCTGCCCACTCATTTCCCAAGGAAATCTTTTCTGAGCGTGTTCCTCTGCTGGATGTGACGCTCATCTTCAAACCCTTGCCTCTGGCTGCCTCTGTCACCGCGTGACCTTCCAGGCCTGGGCCAGCCACAGCTAACAGCTTTCTTTTGGTGGTAACAACCAACAGCCCAGCGTTATCTGCCAGGGCCCTACAAAATACCTGCAGGGTGCCAACCAAAGGGAATGGAGAGATGTCCTGCACATCTGTTTGTTCCTGTTCTCAGATGTGAGGTTTCTGGTACAACTCCTGCCACAAACACCCCCCCCCGTGTTGGTCTGCCTGATGGAAGATCCTTGCCCAATGTTTTTGTCAGCTCACACAGCGGTGGTGGATGCCCCAGAGGATGGATATGAAGAAGGGGAGGCTAAGGATGCACAGTGCCTTCAGGTGTGGCCCTCCCCTTGGCTCTTAATTACCTTCACCCCTCTGTTTTGCTTGGATCAGATAATGAACAGGGAGAGGTGGGCAGGCTTACCTGTTGGTAGGTGCTTGTAGTAGTAAATAACAGGGTGCAGAAAGTTGGACTGCCAGGCATGCTGTGCCTCTCCCACAGCTCGGTTGTAGTAGAAGACATCCTTGTCAGCCCCAGAGAAATTCCTCCCATACTCCATGATGACAACAAACAGCCCGTTGGGAGCCTTTCTCCCTGTCTGTGTTTCGAGCTCGGCCAGGACTCCAATCGGATACTCTTCCAAGTATTCAAATGCTGTGGCATTCCTGTGAATTGCAACCACAACCATCAGCAGATCTTTCTGCCAGAGAAAAGCCAGCTGGGGTCTAACACCCTCTCAGCTGTCAAGGGTAAGGCCAGAGAGATGGCAGACAGTAGTTACTTCTGGTCATTATAGATCTGGGATGGACCTGACTCAGAACTGTTCAAGTCTACACAGATACTGTGACAAGACTCCTGGATTATGGGATTCCTCTCTACATTAGCACTGCACAAGGAAAGCATTTCCCTGAAGTATTACAGCTCTGAGCCTAGAGGGAAGGTCTGGACTGTTTCAGCCCTTTAAGAGAGAAAAGGAAAGGGTAGCACTGGGCACACTGGCACCAGTTGCAGCAGTGGTACAGGATTTGAGGTGGCTGCCTCAGCGATTTGTGTGATAGCACCACAGGAAGCAATGGGTAAAGAAAACCAAATGAAACGATGGGAGTGCAGTTCTGGGAATAATTACTCACTCACTCTCTCAGCAGTATGATGTCAGCCAGGACACCAAACATCTGGTAGAGGCCTGAGGCCTCGTTCACTCTCTTGATGATGGAGTTGGTCAGCTGTGTAATAGGGTAGACTGTGGATGGCCAGGGGACACCATGGTGACGGTTTTCCAGTAGGCGGTGGACTGCCCGAGCTAAGATGTTGAAACAAAGACAGCTCATTTCAAAATCCAAGCTCATACTTTGAAGAAATCCGCTTGCTCTGCTGCAGCCCAAGTAGACACTGGCAGGACACAATAAATAAGCTTTACAGCTCATCCGTGCTCAGGATCTCCCACCCCAATCACTGGTAACTGCAGTGGAGATGCCCTCTGAAAGCTGATGTGATGCTCAGGATTTGATGAGGGGGCTGGGGGGGTGGTCCTCAGGGATATTTCATTACTGCTGAGAAGTCCTTTAATGATAAGGATGGGCGCACACACATAAAGATGGAAATTCTCTCTACTGCCCAAAGCTGCTGGGTTTTCACTCCGTAGCACAGACCTCTCACCCACAGCCTGTCACGAGGCAGAGCATCTGGCATGCAGAAATCTATCGTGTTACATAAATAAGAGACAATGGGCAAGAGAGACACAAGACAAAACAAAGACAGATAACCAAAAACTTCAGGGATGACCTCAAGTCACTTCTCCTCCACTTCAGATGACGCAGCTGCAGCTTGGCTGTGTTTTGTTGTAATCTATTTCTAGCCGTAAGCCGTGAATTGTTCCTTTGAAGGGAGGAACAACCCCCACCTCTGACCCTTCCATACACCCCAGTACTCACTCGTATACCGGAATCCATGGATGAAGCCCCCAGCAGATTTCCTGAAGTCAACAGAATGACTAGCAGTACCAAGAACAAAAAGCCCCCGAGTGCCTCTGGACTCGTAGTTGGGTTTGATCTGAGGATATTTCTTTTTATTTCCTTTTTCTGGCATCATTTTAAGGGATCTGATGTGTGAAAGAGAAGAGCAGGCTGTCAGAATGGGTGGGCATGGAGAAATAACGAAGGTTTCTATCAAGGCATGCATTATACTGCAGCCACAGCAAGGCACTGCTTCATGCCCCCACTGCCTTCACTGGGATTTCCTACTGCAACTAGGATCCACCAGGAGACAAGGGTGCTTGTGTCAGGGTAGCCCTGGACAAGATCAAATTCCATTCTAAACTACTGACAGTGATTTTTGGAAGACAGTGAAGTTAGCATCAATGTCAACTAGGAGACAAACCGAGGTGGAGCTAAGGTTGTGTCCTCAGGAGGAAAAAAGCAGACAAAACCTTTCTGTAACAATCTGTACCTGTAACATCCTCATTCTAAGGGAATCCCTACACTGTGGGACACTGGTTGCCTTCTCCGTGTGATCGAGCAGGTCAGGATGTTAAGTGCTAAAGGCACAAGTTTATATGTGTTGCCCAGGCCCCAACACTGCCATTTGCTGATCCCTAGATCACTGTCCCCTGTAGCTCAGGGCTGTAAGGAGAGGACCCATCTTCTTTCCTCCCCACTCAGGTCTTTCACTTTAAATACCTTCTTCCCTAGAGATCCTGGTTCTCCTCACCTGTTGTAGATAGAGAAGTCAAACTTCCAGCCCAGGCAGCGGATGACACGGTCGTAAGGTGCTCGGGTAGCAAAATTATCCAGCTCATCCTGCGGGAGGGTGATGGAGTCAATACCCGCGCTGGTGTTGCTGTTCTCCAGATAGAATCGAAGCGTGATGTGGAGCTTGCCCTTCTTGTCCTTGATGATAGCCAGATCTTCCAGGTCACCCTCCAGAAGCCCATCCAGAGATTTCAGCTGGTAGGTGTCCAGCAAGCCATTGTTAATTGCTCTAAAAAACCCAGGAGAAAGTAAGAAGAGCTAAAAGAAGGGAAGAGAGGTGGGATCCACAGTTCTATCCCCACTGCTGAAAATGGGACACATTTATCAGACCCCCCACTCTCCCTTCGGTGCAGAGGTTATCCCCAGATCCTCAAGGCTCACAGGAACAGCAAAGGTAACACAAGCTACCCTTGCAGGATGTAGCCAACCTCTCAGCAATCCGTTGTGACTGCAAGCAAAGGAACAACTTGGGAGGCCTCATTTTCAATGATACGGTTTCCAAGGGGACGTATTCCTATTTCATATGGACCTCACAGAGCTCTTACGGACTCCCAGTGCTCAGCAACTGTAACCTGGACTACTTTAAACAAAGGACCACACCACCTCCTGTGCTGGTCCAGCTTATTGACTGAGCAAGAAGCGATTCTCCTCGATCGTAATCTAGCTGCATTACAACGAGGAAGAGGAGGTTTCCTACCTCAGATCCCCGACGTAGTGGGTGGCCCATGAGAGACGCACGCGGGACCGGCTCACCATGTGGATAAAATTCGTGACGCCAAGAATATTTTCTGCTGTCTCAAAGGCTGAGTTCCCTCGGCCCAAGATCAACACAGTTTGGCCAGCAAAATCCTCTGGGTTGGTGGACACGGTCTCATATCCCTCAACGTATTCAGAGCCAGGAAAGTTTACCACGTTGGGGACCCATGTGCCAGTGGCGATCAACAAAGAGCTGCAACAATAGAGATAGCACTTGTGAATGAACAAATTGTGGGAGTGGGGCCATTGCTACGGATAATCTTAGGATAGTAGGGGTCAGTAGGGACCTGCCAGAGTGGGCTCTTCTAGAGCAAATCACACAGGAGCACATCCAGGTGGGTTCTGAATGTCTCCAAATAAGGAGTCTCCACAACCTCTCCGGGCAGAGGCTCTGTTCCAGGGCTCTGTCATCCTCATTATGATAAAGTGTTTCCTGATGTTTGGATAGAACCTCCTGTGTTCCAGTTTGTGCCCATTGCCCCTTGTCCTATGGCTGGGCACTGCCAAGAAGAGCCTGTCCCAATCACCCTGATATGAGCCCTTTAGATACTTCTAAGCATTTTGAGTCTCACCTCAGTCTCCACTCCTCCAGGCTAAACAGCCCTGGCTCTCATAAGGCAGATGCTCCTCTAGATCACTGATGATCTTAACAGATCTTCATGGGACTCTCTCCAGTACCTTCCTGTCCCTCTTGAACTGAGCAGCCCAAAACTGGATGCAGTACTCCAGATGTGGCCAAACCAGGGCAGAGTAGCAGGGGAGAACCACCTCCCTCGATCACATTCTTAACACATCGCTCCTCGTGCTGCTGGGATGTGCCCCCTGCAGCCATCATCAGCTGTATACGTCTTGCCTTCAAAAGAAACTTCTCCCCAGCTTCATCTAATGACCTGCTCCTCTCTTCCTCATCCTCAGGCCAACTAGAAACATCCTTTTATATCTAGCAAAAGTTAGGGTGGGTGCAGTACACACAACTCTCCCTCCGTTGTTCGTGAATGTATGAGCACTACTCCTACAAGCTTGTTGATGATAAATACGAGACTAAATTTTCAAAGGTCATTATGATGTTGCACAAAAACTTACTGCGATTTCAAATTTGCATTTCCTTTTAGCACAGCAGGACAAAAGTCGTTTTTGGGAAGGATAGAAAATGGTTTTGTATTTTAAAATGCAACTGGTAGTCATAAAAATTCGCATAGCAACGTCACCGTTAACGCTCAAATTCAAATGCAGCCAGCTTTTTATATCTCTCCATGAGAGCTTTCACTTGAATCTTAGGGAAATTGGTGTGATTTAAACAGGAACACTAGGCAGCTGAGGTGAGCAGCACTGCCTGCTGTCCCAGCTTTGCTCATGCAGCCTCCAAGCGCAACTCTCTTGCAGTGTGTGGGTGTCCGGGATTGCCTTCTGTCCCCTCCGAGCCTGCCAGCCACTGCACCTCTGAGTGACAGCCAGCAGGACCCGCTGTCATCGAGCTGAGAGTCTCAGGAGGGGTGAGAAATACACTCCGTATGTTCACATGAGGAACTTCTAGGTTTTTAAGGAACGTAGTTCAGCGGAAGCACAGGATACATGTGTAACTGTGACAAGGGGAAGAGGAATTCAGGGAGCAGCAGCCTGAGGGTTATTGCTTACAGTGAACTGCCTTTACCCAGATGTGGCCAAACCACTCTGGTTCCCCGCTGCTAGCTCTGTGCTAGCCCAGGGCTCCAGATGGCTGGGGCATACTGGGGCACATGTGGGTTAATGAGAGCGAGGTGAAGCGAGGTGTCACTGCACTGACTCATTCAAGTTTGTAATAAAGGCAGTAGCGGTAGCTACAACGAGTATGATAGAGTTATTTTTTTCACAGATAGCTAGTGACAAAACAGAAGTGATTTCAAGCTTAGCTATCGAGAATGAAATCCATAGTGATAATAACAGTCTCAGACACTTTGTGCCTGCCCTGTCAGCTCCTCAGCTGACCAAGGCTTGCGAAAGGCAATGTCTTCCCAGAACAGTTTTTCCACCCCACCCTACCGATCCCTGCTAAATGTTTTTCTCCTCTGACGGTGGTTGGAGCTCTGAGAGGCTGTTAAATTCCCATCCTTGGAGATAACCATGCCTCAACAGGCAAGGCTCTGAGGAACCTCAGGCTGCTGACCCTGAATTAAATGTTTAGGGGTCTCTTCCAGTCTAATTTACTCTGAAATCTTGTGATTTCAAAAATGCCTGTGAAAAGCAACCTGGTTAGCCCTGGGTTCACACATTACCTGCACTTGTAGTTCTGCCTGTCCTGGTCAGTCAGGATGAAGTAGTGGCCATTCCAGGCCTGCTCGTCCTTCTCCAGTGTTACGTGGATGATGGCTGTATTGTACTGGATCCGCAGCTTCAGCAGGGAAGCAAAGTCCTCCAGGTAATGCACCATCGTGTCGGCATCAGGGAAGAAATCCCGGGAGTAGTGTCGGAAAAGCAGCCGGCGGTCGTGGCTGAGGAGTGAGTTCCAGTCATGGCGGAGGTTGAACTCGCTGTTGGATTTACCTGTGTACTGCTTGTTGATGCTGATGAGCTTGCGGTGTCGAGGGTAGAGGGCAAAGAAGCTACCAGGAGCATGGCTCCGCTCAAAGACAACGTAGTCCCGGCCGGCTTGCTGGAGGAAATAGGCTACCTGCAAGCCTGAGGGCCCGGCCCCAATGATGCAGTAGTCGTGGTAGAGGACCGAGTTGCTGCTGGCTGTGCACAGGGCCAGGGTCAGGAGTGCCCTGCAGAATGGTGGGGCCATGACAGCTGTCCTTGCGGGGGAGAGGAGCAGGGATGCAGGGTAGGGGTCACCACCCGCAGGTGGAGGCCTCTCCACAGAAGACCCCAGGTCTGGCCTGGCCAGCCCCGGCTACCACGATGCTGCTGCCACCACCCCTCCAGGGGG
>VZRI01009521.1:1135648-1158411 GCA_013397515.1 Upupa epops | reverse complement strand
CGTCACGTGATGCCGGCCGCCGGCGCTTCCAGCTGCCGCGCTGGGCACGCAGAGCCCGGCTCTTAAAGGGGCCGCGCACCCCTCCCGGCCCTCACACAGCACCCGGAGTCACTGAGCAACAGGAACTTTATTGCGCTGCCTCCCCGCCATCCAATTCATGCGCCCTGCCCCGCTGCTGGGGGCAAAGCTGCTGCCCCATCCTCCTCTTCCTCCACCAACTGGAGGACACCACTGTGTGCTGGGCTCAGCTCTCCTCCTCTGAAAGAGAAGAGAAACAGCAGTGAAGGGAACGCTGTGGGGGAAAATACCCCCTCCTCCCCTCTCATAAACCCCCTCTAGCAGGGAAATGCCACAAAGAATCACAGATTCAGGGCAATTCCAACCCAAAGCAAAAATCATCTCAATCTAACCCATCAAGGGCAGGGACACCTCTCACCAGGTGCCCAGAGCCCCATCCAACCTGGCCTTGAACACTTTCAGTGATGGGGCATCCATAGCTACTCTGCACAGCCTCTTCCAGTGCCTCAGCACCCTGACAGTGTCTCCACATAATTTATGAGTTTATGCAGTGAACTTCCTCATAAGAAATCTGAATCTTCCCTCAGTTTGACACCACTACCCCCTTGTGTTACCACCAAACACAAAATGTCCCTCATCTTTCCTGAAAACCTCCCTTTAAGGCTGCAATAAGGTCTTCCTGGAGCCTGATGCTGGCTAAGCAACCCCAATTNTTCTGCCCCCCGCCAGCCAATGGGAAAAGGAGGCACGAGCCCGCCAGCCAACGGGCTGCCCAGCGCTACCCTCGCTCCCCCACCAATAGGGGGAGCCGCCCTCTCCCCAAGCCCGACACCCAATCGCGTGCGGGGTGTGGCAGCCCAACCCCGAGGCGCCGCGAGNCCCAGAGCCCCATCCAACCTGGCCTTGAACACTTTCAGTGATGGGGCATCCATAGCTACTCTGCACAGCCTCTTCCAGTGCCTCAGCACCCTGACAGTGTCTCCACATAATTTATGAGTTTATGCAGTGAACTTCCTCATAAGAAATCTGAATCTTCCCTCAGTTTGACACCACTACCCCCTTGTGTTACCACCAAACACAAAATGTCCCTCATCTTTCCTGAAAACCTCCCTTTAAGGCTGCAATAAGGTCTTCCTGGAGCCTGATGCTGGCTAAGCAACCCCAATTCTCTCAGCCTGTCCTCACAGCAGCGGTGCTCCAGCCCCTGATCATTTTTGTGGTCCTCCACTGGACCCACTCTAACAGTTCTGTGTCATTCTTGTGCTGAGGACACCACAGCTGGGGTGGAAGTCTCACAAGACTGAGTAGAGGGGGTGTGTGTGTCTATGTGCCTGTTCCCTCCCCATGATTCCACACACCCCTCACTCAGATTTAGACAATTTACACCCCTGAGCAAATTATACAGTGACCTACAGTTTCCGTAATGAAAACCAGAGCAGCCAGGCTACATTTATAGTGTAAAAGAAGCTGCAAGATTTTTTTTCCATCTCACAGAAGCAAAAGCTTTAGGTGAAATGGTTTCCCCATTATCAACAGAGCACACACAGATCAAGCACCAGGGATCACGGATGCTTTCAAGCAGTGAGGCCAAGTTGGCTGTTACAGCACCATCAATCCTCCAGAAGTTCCAGACAGAACAACTAGCAGTAACTCCACTTCAAGAGTTATTTGATGAAAGTCTTCAGTTAGTTCAACCAGGATCAGCCATCACAGATTTTAAATGTGTTGTCACAGTTACTCTGATTTCTGAAAATGTAATAAAAAGCATCCCAGTACCAATAAAACACAGCATTCCCTGAAATCCTGCAGCTGTTGAATGAAGGGCTGCTTGGCTGCATTTGTTTTCCAATGTCCCTCATGCCTTTTCCACCTTAGTCCCATCCTCAGACCACACACTCTTCAGCCCTGCTCCTCTCGACATGGCCCTACTCAGATCTTACCCTTTACATCTGGTCTTTATCACAAGTTGCCCCTTTTTATCCTGACTGGTAGATCCCTAAGCACAAATCACCAAGGGCACTACACACCTTCCTCTTCCTCTTCTTCCTCCTCATCCTCCTCATCTTCATCAGAGCTGAAGGTGCCATCAGGCAAGCTGTAGATGCGGATCACCTGCTTGTTGGGGTCCTTGAGGATGAGGTATTTTCCCTCCTCTAACTTCATGCAGATGTCAATGACACATCGCAGGATGCCCCAGGCATTCTCTATGCTCAGGTTTATCTGGCTGGCAAACTCATTTGGCTTGAACTGCTGCGTGCCCAGGATCACATGGCGGGCAGAGTCCTTCACATGGTAACGGGATACATACCTAGGAGTGTGAGAAAAAAAACAGACAGGTATCAGGAGATTAAGCCCAGCCAGAAGGAAAACACCACCATGAAAAACAGGATAATCACATTAGTTTTGTTTCTTGGGCTGGTAAGTGCTCACACTCCCAATGCTCAAAGAGATCATGATTGTCTGTCTACAAACTGTCAATCAGTAATCTAACTGGAGTCCTTCCACCAACCCAAATCAGATACAGAAGAACTGATCCCACAGATAAAAATTCAGCAGTGATGTGACTTCAGCCAGGGAGTTAAAGAGATGCAAATGCATTAGTCCCATAGCTGAGGGCAGAACTGGTGGTGGTAGAACCACCAGAACAGTTAGCAAATGCCTCTTGTTCTGTGTTCACAACACAGACTCGGCTGAATTTAGGCTGACAGTTCAAAAAGGACTGTGACACTACCTTCCCTCCACCCTGTTTCTCAGGAACAGGGAACTGAGAATCTCAAGCTCCTGACAGATAGCACAGTCACTGCATTTATTTCCCTTGCCGGCAATCTCAGCTAACAGGCTGAGAGCTGTGGAGGCCACTAGCCTGTCACAAGCACTAGGTTTCATGAGGTCAGTCACAGTGGGGGACACATCTGCTGGATGTTGAGAGGAAGCAGCTCAAGGCAAAGCTGGTATGCTCAGCGCATATATTGGCCACTCAAAACACAGGGTGATTTTACAGTCTCTCATTCCACGAGTGGTTTGCTTCGACATATACCAGGCAGAATCACTTCAGTGTGCCTGAATAATGTTTGGTGTGAAAACTCCTCCTTACCCGAGTTTGAGATACTCTGATCCAGCCAGCAGTGCACAACACGTCCAGCGGGCTAATTTGTAGCTGTTATTTTTCAGCTCTGTGGCAATCACAGCTCCTCTCTGCGAGTCCAGCTTCTGGCGCCAGTCCACTCCATTGCAGTACTGAGAAGAGAATCAAAAGTAGAGTCAACCTACCAAGTCAGCAGCAGTCATTTTTCTCAGCTATCTTGACACCATGTAGGGAATTGTATTCTACCTGCCTTACAATACTGTATGTGGGAATGAGAACAACAACCTGCAGGGAAAGCCCCTGCAGCAGGAAGGGAGGAACACAAAGGCAGGGATTGACCAAAATCTGTAGCGTTGGTTAGGAAGGGAAGTTTGCGAGAGAAGAGATCACAAGCGAAGCAGAGGAACAGACTGCTAAACTGCTGAGGATAAGAGGTTTCAAATCAGCCACCCTGTATCTTTTCACGAATCCCATCAGCACTGCTTGCCCACCAAAGTTAAGTTGCTTTGGTGGGACGTAATGGGGCACTGCCAGATGTTTGTATCATCTTGCCCTGCTGTACCTGGCAAGTCAGGCAGCAGTGAAGCAGTAAGAGATAGCTTTGGGATCTCATTCTTCCTCACCCTGGAATCCCACTCGTTCAGGGTTTTGATGTTGATGAATGACACTTCTCCATTAGCTCCTGTCATCACTCCATCGTGTTCACAGCGGACAATGAGATCTATGTCATCTCCCAGCTTCCACCTCCGGTATCTGTCAACAAACAATCCTGCTGGTTACTTCTGACTCTCAGTCTCTTTCAGATCCATGCAAGCACTCTGTGAAATTCTATCTCCCTCTATCTGTTCACGGCAAGGAAGTCCAGGAAACCCTCCATGGTAAAACTTGTACCAATAAAACTACCAACTTGTTTTACCTCCATATCACACTGACATCCTGCCCCCTTACCGAGCCTGAGGGGAGTCTGGGAGCCTCAGAGAGAGATCAACATACCTGTATGCAACAGAGGCCACCTCGTTTTTATCCATGTCATCCTCCACAAAGGGGTTTGGGTTGGGAAACTTGTATTTCTCCTTTCCCTGCAGAAAACAACCAGAAAGGCATGTTAGAAAAAAAACCCATGAGGGAGCTCTCCCCTACTAAATAAACATCCTCTCACAGAGCAGCTCATTTCCTTCTCGCAGAACACCACTAAAATACTGAGACAGCTGATAAGAAGCCTCATTTTCACATCAGTCACTCTGCTGTGAGCAGGACTTCTATTGGCACTTCAGCTCCACCAAGTGTACTCAGCAGCTGATCTGTCTCACCAGTGGAAGGAATATTTCTCTGTTGAGGAATAAAGGTGAAAAATCTTTCTACAACCAAGTCACACCACTCACCATGAGTAATGCCCACTCCTTCAAAAAACCAGCAGTGTAACAGACCTCTGTCAATTCAAACACTTCTGTATTAAGCCAGCCTTGATAAAGTTGTCTTATTGAGATGCTATGAAACACAGATCCCACTACCAAGCAGTTTTTGACCTTACCATCCTCAGACACTGCTGGGAGAAGTTATGATTGATGTAGGTAGCCTCCATGGCAAGGTTGCGTGGAGAATTAAAGGAGTTTCCCTCTTCCTGCGGTGGTTCGTTGGCTGTTTCACTCACAGTCAGGAGGTCTGGGAATAAAACCAGACACAAATGGTTATACTTGGGGAGTAACTAATGTCAGATGCAATAAATCTCTAGCCCCACACTGGAGTCGAATACTGAAGTTACCCGACAATCAGCAAGTGTACTGCAAAGATCAGGTCATGGGGGAACAGTTTAGAGATCAAGACAGATAGTAAGCCCCAAAAAGGAAAATGAGACCACTAAGCTACTTGTAACAGACATTTCTCCAAGAGCTCTTCCTCACCAAAATCTGAATTGTCCCTCTTGTCAAAGAAAAGCTTGGATCCAACTCTCTGGACAATGATGTCCCACGAATAGACAGAGCGAGTGCAGCTCATCAGTGTGGCCAGGATGGCATCGGTGGCAAACACGTTCCCTTGGGTCTTGGCCAGCTACAGATACAGGAGGAGACAGTATTTCAGCAACAAGAACAGACACCCTTTCCCCAGCCAGGGTGAGAAATGTTAGCAAACCAGATCACTAGTTTATCTCGCATGCTGAGAAAGCCAGACTGGTAGGTACACCACCAACTCCTGGACAAAGCGTGACGCACCACTCAGTAATCCAGGCCCACTCTCACCCAAACAAGGAAAAGCAGGACAACCATTACACAACTGCTAATTCTGTTGGGAAAAGGTATTGCTCTGTAATGCTGACTGGTTCAGAGAGGAAAAACTCCTGAGCCTTCCTCATCGCCAGGAAGGAAAAAACGTAAGAATCAGGTGTCCGACTTTAAATTTTCCTTTCCCAAATAGCTTGAGTACCAGTTTGCCTGCTTTTCCAGAATTACAGCTTTTCCTTGCCCAGGATTCCTAGTTCTGCATTAATCCAGCTCTGCCTTGGACTTAAGGAAAAAAACACCAATACCAGCTAGTGTTTCTCTGCCTTTGTAAGTGTAGGGATCTGGAATTTTTCTGCACTTCTCTTCTCTTTGGTCTCTAACAACAGCACATTCTGAGCAATACACTTATGTTTTGCAAAGGAATAAACACACCTTTCGGATAACTGGGTCATCGGTAGTAGTGACAGTATGGAAGATGCGCTTAATGCTCCTCAGCGGCTTCTCATTCCTCGTTGTAATGCGGTCGAAGGCTTTGTCGTAGTACTCCAGAGCTCCACAGCACTCTCTGCAGATGGAAGAGCACTGTCTTGAAAACCCCTGATATAAGTACCCACAAACCACATGAAACTGAGAGGCCACCTCCCTGCTTTGAGTAACTCCATGAGAACACTGGGACCAGGCCTAGAGACCCCTGCCCTCCTGCTTTCCAGACATCTGGTCAGTTACAGAAGCAGGTGTATGGCTGCTTCAAGAACTCACATGTCCTGTGGCTCTGACACCTCCAAGTAGCGCATCTTCATCAGCCGAGGGAAATCCATCTCTTCTTTCACTTCCCAATCACTGCGAACTTCGACAGAGGAATCACGAGGTTTCTGCTGCGCAGCCAGAGGCAGGACGGATGGAGAAACAGAGGCACAGCACATGAGGATTTGTGCAAGAGGAGCTGCCCCATGAGTGCAGCCACAGAAACTAAACCATTGTAGGGGGCAGAAAGTTTCCTAGTTTACCTGTGACTTTTGATCCCATTTCTGCCTCACTCCAAACTGCTTCTGAAACTTCTTTTGTAGGCGCAGACGATCTCTATAATGACAAATATGAGAAAAGTGAAGAGAAGCTCTGAATTCCTATGTGACACAATCATTCTTGTGCTTCCAAATCATCACCAGAGCAATGCTTCTTAGGCTCTGAGCCACTGCAGCACTTTGCAGCCGTTTGTTGATCACAGTAATGATCAAGATGGCCCGTTCTTTAAAGGAAAGGCTCTTTAGAAAAGGATCCTGGAGTTCTTGTGAACAGTAAATTCTCCATGGAACAGCAATGTGCTCTTGTGGCCAAGATCAACAGAATCCTGGGATGGATCAAGACGACTACGTTCAGCAGATCAAGGGAGGTTCTTCCCCCTCTCTGCTCTGCCCTAGTTAGGCCACACCAGCAATACTGTGTCCGGTTCTGGGCTCTCCAGTTCAAGAGAGATAGAGAGCTTCGTTGGAGGGCTGTGGAGATGATTAAGGAACTGGAGCTCCTATTTTATGAGGAAAGACTGAGACCCCTGGGACTTTTCAGTCTGGAGAATATGAGACTATGAGGGGATTTAATCACTGTCAGCCAAGAGGACTGAGTGTCAAGAAGAAAGAGACAATCTCTTTTCACTTGTGCCAGGTGATAGGACAAGGGGCAATGGGTCCAAACTGGTGCACATGAACTTCCAGCAGAACATGAGAAAAAACTTCTTTACCGTAAGGGTGACAGAGCACTGGAAGAGGCTGCCCAAGAAGACTGTGGACTCTCCTTCTCTGAGGACTTTCCAGATGATCTGCCCTAGACTCTATGCTCTGGTTTGAGCAGGGGGTTGGTCTTGATGAGCTCCAAAGGTCCCTTCCAATCCCTAATGAAGTGTGTATCTCTGTTCTTTACTATTTAAATATTTTCACCTCCCAGAACTATGAGGCAGTTTTCAGAAAGCACCTGCTTTCAACTACCATGTTTACTTACTAAACATGACTCAGAAATCCTCTGAATTCGTTGACAGCTGCTTGAAACACAAAACTACCGGTGATATCACCAGAACACTACACCTAAAATATCCACCAATCCTTCTTTGCTTTCAGTTATACTGGGCTCTGTTACAGTAACTTCACACATTTACCAACAGCATGCTCACACGCTCCACCCCAAGTACAGCAAGCTCCTACCCGAGGCCTCACCTCTCCTTCTGTTTGGCACTCTTTGGCAGCGTCTGCATGCTGAACTGCACCATGTTCCTACGGTCCTTGTCTCTCCGAAGATTCCTCTGCAGAAATGTAAAAAACCCACAACAGTTGCAAAGTAAGCTACAACCAACAGAAGCCCTCTCTTGACTCTGTTTGTGTAAACACAGCACCTGTGCGAATCGCATGCGGTTCCTCTGGTACGCTGTCTTCTGCGTTCGTGCTGTATCTACCAGCTGGAAGCTGGTCTCATCCTCCTCGTGGAAATAGGCATATTGACTTCCACCACCAAACTGTGATGAATACTTGTCTGAAAAGAAAATACAACACCGTGATCACAGAATCATCGTGATGAAAAACACCTTCAAGATCATTAAGTCTGATCATCCCAAACCACTAACCCACCTCCTGCAACACTGTCTGCCAGTTAGTTGAATCCCTCTAGGGACAGTGCTTCCACTCCCTCCCTAGGGGTGTTCCCTGGGCAGCCTGTTCCAAGGCTTCCCTACTCTTTCTGGGAAGAGGTTTCTCCAAGATCAAATCTGAACCTCCCCTGGCAAAACCTGACCCCATTTCCTCTTCTCCTACTGCTAGGGAGAAAAAAACAACCACCACCTCTCTATAATCTCCTTTCAAGCAGCTCTGGAGAGGAGTAAGGTCTCCCCTCAGCCGCATCTTCTCCAGCTTGAATAATCAAACTAGCATTGTGTGCTTGACATAGAATCATAGTGTGTTCCAGACTGGAAGAGACCTCCAGAGGTCATCTAGTCCAACCTCCCTATACAAGCAGGGACATCTCTACTTAGGCCAGGTTGCTCAGAGCCTCATCAAGCCTGACCTTAAGTGACTTCAGGGATGTGGCCCCACAACTCCCCAGGCAGCCCATTCCAGCCATCAACTACCATCCCACTGAACAGCTTTTTTCTGATCTCCAGCCTGTATCTCTCCATTCCCAGCTGAAACGCAGCGCTCCTTGTCCTGTCCGTACAAACCCTTTGGAATAGACCTTCTCCTGTCTTCACGTAGGCTCCCATCAGTTACTGGGAGGTGAAAAGAAGGGCCCCCATCTCACAGCCTTTAAAGCTGTCACAGATCAGCTGAGGGTCTGCTGGTGATCACCCCAGAAAATTAACACTTTTAAAGGAAAAATCCTCAACTTGACAACACTTTGCCCCTTTATCCCTCACAACTTTCTCCAAGTGCCTTCAGCTAAGCTCGATAAATAAATTGTGACTTGTCTTACTCTGTTCTTTCTCCCCCTCCTTGAGAAGCCCCAGTCACGAGGCAGTACAAAAATCAAGAAAATGCCCTAGGGACTGGGAGAGCCTCATGCGTCCCAGTTTAAGCAGCTTTTCTTGCTGAGGTGTGCAGGCAACCACCAAAGCAGGTTATGAGACATGAAAGCAGGGGTGACGCTTCAAGAAAACTCTAGCAGATTAATTACAGGACCAGCCACCAGACAACACGTACTTGTGTATCTCTTATCCTGATACGTCGCTCCTGTCCAGTCAGCTACCTAAAGATACACAAAAACAGTCAAATTATGTGAGTATTAACATGACATTTACCCCCTGCCTCTGCCTTTGCTAAGCAGAAGGAAATACCACTGTGAGCTCCAGAACTGTCCAGAACAGTTGGAGTCCCAACTCCCACCCCTGCTTGCCCACACTACTCAATGCTCACAACTGATCTGTGTGTTAACACACACTGCAAAGGGCTACAGAAGAGTGGTCACAGCAGCGAGAAGCAGCGGTGGGATGCTGGAAGGCAATAGCCTGACAGCTCAGGATACGGCGCCGGTACCTTTCCCAGGCGATCTCCTTTACTGAAGGGCTGGTAGGGCATGTCCCGGAACTGCTCGGGCACGGCGCACGGGCCCCAGCCGGAGGGGTTGTCTTGGATCACGGGAGTCACAAACTTGGCCATTGCTTAAGTCTAGAGAGGAGAAAAGAAAATAAAGCCCACGCAGAGCCTGCGGAGCCGCACCCCGAGCCCACTGCAGCAGTGAGAAGCTGGGCACTCCGACCTGGCTCCAGCCACAGGCCGAGCTCGGTGACAACGTGAGGCAGGGCGGGTAGGCCGCTCCCTGCAGCTGGGCCCGCACCGACAGCAGCGAGCGGGAAGGGCGAGCCCCACTACCACCAAGTGTGTGTGTGTGTGGGGGTGGAGCACCAGGCCTTCACCGGAACCGGCAGCACCGACAGGGCGGGGCCGGGGGTCCCAAGGCCCACGGGCGGTGCTGGTGGGACGGAAGGTCCTCGGAGCGAGAGGCCAGGCAGAAGGCCGGTTTCGGTGTGGTCCCAGCAACCCCCCTCACCTGCGCGGCCTCAGCGCGGCCCCGATGGCAGCGGATACGGCGACGGCGGACGGAAGAGGCCGCATGCAGCCCCGTCCCCTCCCTTCTACGTCACGCCGAGCGACAGCAACGCCGCCATGCGCCGCTGTCGTAAAGCTCACCCGCGGCACGACAACTAGACAAACGTAACGCGGAGGAACAGGAACAGAGCGCGGCTGCCGTAAAGCGCGGCAGTATGTGGCGGCCGTAGACCTACGGGAGCGAGCGCCCCCGGGCACCGTTCCGCCAGGACGGGAGGTGGGAAGGGAAGGCGAGGGCAGGGGCGCCTGTTGGTCCTATCTGTTTTAGTTAAGAGGAAAATACGCTCTGTGTGTGCTGAAGGATAGATGAGCTCTCACACTGGTAAGGGGACAGAGACATATGCAGCTGAAACGGTGGTTAAACTTCCCAGAAGCTTCATTTAAGTTGAAAGACAGGAGAAAGAGATCAGATATTAGGAGGAAATCATTATGAGGATGCTGAGGCACTGGAACAGGTTGCCCATGGAAATGTTCAAGACCAGGTTAGATGGAGCCCTGGACAACCTGGTGCGGTGATGGGTGTCCTTGCCCATTGCAGGGGGTTGGAAGTAGCTGATCTCTGAGATGCCTTCCAACCTAAACCAGTCTATGATTCTATGAAATGTGCAACTTCTCGTAGCAGAGGGATGTAAAATGTCTGTGGGGAATGGTTTTGATTTAAATGTTTCACCTGATAGAATCACAGAATGGTTTGGATTGGGAGGGACCTCAGAGATCATTTAGTTCCATCTGCCCTGCCATTGGCAGGGACACCTTCAACTAGATCAGTTTGTTCAAAGCCACAACCAGCCTGCTTTGCTTCATTTTTTCCATGCTGAGCCCCAGCTTTGTGTGGGACTGAAGTTTAAGCTCTAAAGAGAGAGGTGGCAAATTTCCATGAGATATTTGTTCACTGGATTGTTCTAATTGATCTCAGCAATTAGTAATTTTAATCAGTATGTTTATGAATGTGACTGCCCCAGGTTTGTAGCTACTCGTCCTTTCTATTCCATTCTCCAGTAGCTTAGTGAACCCAAGTGCACACAGTATTCTCACCAGAGAGAACCTACATAGTAGTAGTATGAGATACAGACATAGATCACTAGGGAAGGAACCCTCCGGGAGCCATCAGCTCCAATCCCCTTGCTCAAGCAGGACCATACGGTCTAGGGCAGGTCACATAGGAAGACATCCAGATGGGTCATGAAAGTCTCCAGAGGAGGAGACTCCACAACCTCCCTGGGCAGCTGGTTCCAATGCTCTCTAACCTTTACAGTAAAGAAGTTTTTTCTCCTGTTGAAATAGAACTTGTGCTCCAACTGGCACCTGTTGTCCCTTGTCCTGTCACGGGGCACAAGTGAAAAGAGTGTCTTCTTCTTGACACCTAGCCCTCATGTATTTATAGACAGTGATTAAATCCCCTTGTAGTCTCTTCTCCAGACTGAAAAGCCCCTCTCAGTCTTTCCTCATAAGACAGGTGCTCTAGTTCCTTAATCATCCTCATAGCCCTCCGTTGGACTCTCTCAAGCAGATCTCTGTCCCTCTTGAACTGAGCAGCCCAGAACTGAATGCAATGCTCCAGGTGTGGTCTCACTAGGGCAGAGAAGAGGGGGAGGAAAACCTCCCTTGATCTGATGGACACTTCTTAATAAAGATATGTTGTCTAAGAAATGTTCTCTTTGTGTCTTTCTTCTGTTCTCATGAAGGTACCTTGGGCTTAATGACCACACAAAGGACTGCCCAGTCCCAATGTTATCTTTTTTCCTAAGGAAGAATCCAAATTGTGTGGTCTAAAATCATGTCTTGGAAGAATATTGATCCCCAGCTTACTCAAGATTTGAATCACTAGTGTGCAGGTGCCCATCTGCTTGTGCCAGGTTGCTCTGCAGATGTAAGATGGAGTGATGGAGTTCCTGTAAACTCTGGCGGGTAAGTTCCTGTTTTGATAGAAGACAGAAGTTAAGAGGTTTATGCCTTTGGCAGAGACCAGAATTACAGGGCTGTGGACAAGGAGCCTATCAATAAAGCCACCTGTCAGGCCAGGAAACATGACTTAATGCTCTACCTCTTAATCTCCACACCCCCCCCTCTTGAAATAAAAATGCACTCCAAGCAAAGCAATGGTTTTGCAGAGAAGCTGGTGCTTTCCAGGCTGTGGTTGTATGATCATTCAACCGACTTTGTGTTTTAGAGGTTGTTACAAAACCCTTGACTTTGAGAGGTAAAGATGTGCAAGGAATGGGAATTGCAGTTGCCCTTGCTGTAGTCACAGTGCGGTAGTCAATGCTTTGCGTGGTCTCTGATAGCTTTCCTTGACCTGCTAGAGGCAAGACATCGGGCTGGAAGTCAGGATTCAGCCCCATGGCCTCTCTAGCAGACCATAAACCAGTCGTTAGTACAGCATGCTCTGTAATTGGGAGAGTATTTCTTGTCAGGGAGTGAGAGCAGTAAATCATTAAATCTCAGAGGTTCACATGCCAGAGTGATTGAAATTTTCTCTACCCCTAAAAAGGGCAGAATCCAATTTACAGATCCCTTCAGCTCACAGGCTAAAATCTAACTCTTCAGAGAATTTTACTGGGTATCTTTTACCTCAGAAGAGCCTGGATCAATATTTTCCAGGCAGAGAGGTGTGCATTTTCTTCTTTATTTACCACTTGTATTTCTTCCTTGAGAAAGAGTCGAAGCTGCAGCAGACTCTGCTTTGCCAAGACACCCCGCCATTAATCAGAAGCGGGATTATTAAAGCACTTTTCCCTGCTAGCAAAAAAATCCACTTATAGAAATACAGTTTATAAAATACAATTTGTAACTGTCTCACCTAAACAGCCTCTTTGGAGACAAACATCATTAGAGCTGGAACTGCCTTGCTGGTCACTGGCAGTGGCTTGGTGTGATCCCAGCTCTGAGTAACCCCCCCAGTGCCTGCCCCTCGCCCTCGTAAGGCAGGACGATGGGCTGAGTGCATTCAGAGGAGATGGTGGTACAAAGAACAAGAAGTTCTGAAGGGAAAAGAATAAAGAGAAGCAATGACAAATAGACTGATAAACCCAAATCCCTTCCTTTCCATGGCTTCCTCTTTGCTCCTGTGAGACCATGAGGGAGTTGCAAGAGAATGTAATGCTGCTGTTGTCTCCCAGAGATGATGGATCATGTGTAGTCTTAGCCCATCAGACTTTGTTTTCTGGTGTCAGACTTGGGTGGATGGGAGGAGAGACCACAGAATCATAGAACCATCATGGCTGGAAAGGACCTCCAGGATCATCAGGTACAACATCCCAAAGTCTCCCTAACCCCTAGACCATGGCCTCAAGTGCTCTACCTACTTGTTTCTTAAACACCTTCTTAGAAACCTTCAGGGGTGATGACTCCACCCCCTCCCTGGGCAGCCTGTGCCAGTGCCCAACCACTCTCTCAGTAAAAGAAGCCTGTTTCTAAGATCCAGTGTAAGCCTCCACTGACACAGCTTGAGGCCATTTCCCCTTGTCCTATCGTTAATGATTTGGGAGAAGAGACGAGCACCAGCCTCACTACAATCTCCTTTTAGGTAGCTGTAGAGCAACAAGGTCTTCTCTCTGCCTCCTCTTCTCTAGACTAAATAACCCCAGTTCCCTCAGCTGCTCCTCACAGGACCTGTTTTTCAGCCTTCTCCCCAGCCTCGTTGCCCTTCTCTGGCCCTGCTCCAGCACCTCAGTGTCCTTCTGATACTGTGGTGCCCAAAACTGGACACAGTACTCAAGGTATGGACTCACGAGTGCAGAGGCACCATCATCTCCCTGCTCCTCCTGACCACACTGATTCTGATCCAGGCCAGGATACCGTCTGCCTTCTTGGCCACCTGGGCACAGTGCTGGCTTCTGTTCAGCTGGCTGTCAACCAACACCCTCACCAACACCAGGAGGTGCCTGGTGTGGGATAAGTGCTCCTTTGTACATAGATGTAACCTTCCAGTTTCTTACCAAGGGGAAGAAAGGTTCCAAGAAAAAAAGTCCAGTCTTAAAGCAGCTGACATTTGTAGCCACATTTAGGTCAAACTGACTAGAAGGGAGGGGGGAGCAGGTCTCTCTCACTTTGTGCTTCATGCCAGGCACTGCACCTTTTGTCTCCTGTGCTGTGCTGTGGCTGGGACCCCGCAGCTGCCTGCAGCGCCTTGTTCTGTGTTGCTGACCCCATGCTCCGCTGCTGTGAGTGGTTCACCACCTGGCCTCTAGCTTTCGTTAAAGGCATGTGAGATACGTCGTTTCCTGGAAAAGTACTCAAAATACACTTGCTTGCAATCATTTGATCCTTGATCCATAATTTCAGTTCATCAGTTAATTAATCACTTAATCAGTTAATAAGGCTCATCACTCTTCCCTGAAAGAAGCTCATGAGCACCAGGATAAATTGCTCCTACCTGGCTTTTTGTTCTTACTGTTCTATCTGGGGGGCTCTGTGCTGGTGCTACTAGATCTGTTTAGAGGGGTGTATTCCAGCACCTTGGCTCTTCCAGTCCAAAACCTTCACCACCATCAGTGTCCACTGCAGTTTGAGGCTGGTTGCAGAGCGCTGTGGTCTGGCCCCGCATTAAGAAGCAGTCTCCTTCTCCTGAGCAAGGACAAGATGCAGCTCAGGCAGTGTTAGCAGAGGTTTGCTAAGTTTAAGAGAAGAAAAGCAGATTCAAGCACCCAACCCATTAGGGGCCTTTCCTAGAAAATAGATCACCTCTGCCTTGATTGAAGATGCCTGGGAAAGCCTTCAGAGAGGGGCTGCTTGTGTGACTGTACTTCCATTCAAAGAGGCAGCTGAGGATTGGAAGACTAATGTTCACATTAAAGCACAATTTCCCAGTAGTTCCCTTTCCTCATCCTTATAACAAATGCATCAAAAATAGACAGTTGGGTACTTTTTCCTCACTAAACAACAAACAGCCTCTGTGCCTGTGCCATATGCTTGGCTTCCACTGCACTTCTCCACAAATCCAGAAGCCAAGGGGAGTGGGTAGCCTTCAGCCTTTATGCCTTCCTGCTGCAGAGAGACCCGATGCTTACACAACTGTTTGGGTCAGACTCTTCTTCTGAAGTCTTTGAAGCAGCAAAACTCAGGGCTGCCTCCTGCACTCACATTACCACCAACCTTAGCTACATATGAACTGGCTCCTGCCACAGCCTGGGAAGCCCTCTGTCTTTCCCTGGCCGTTTGCTGTGCAGTCCGTTGTCATAGAATCATCAGGGATCAGAAGGGAGCTCAAAAGATCATCCAGTCCAATCCCCCTGCCACAGCAGGATCACTCGGACCAAGTCCAGGTGAGTTTCAAACGTCTCTAGAGAAGGAGACCCCAGAAACCTCCCAGGCAGCCCCCTCCAGTGCCCCATCTCCCTCCCTAGGAAGAAGTTATAGACTCAGTCAGGGTTGGAAGGGACCACAGGATCATCCAGTTCCAACAACCCTGCCATGGGCAGGGACATCCCACCCTAGAGCAGGCTGGCCAGAGCCTCATCCAGCCTGGCCTTAAACACCTCCAGGGCTGGGGCCCCAACTACCTCCCTGGGCAGCCCATTCCAGGCTCTCCCCTCTGCCTTCTTCTTGTGCTGTTCTCCCAGACCAGGTGCTTCTCTGTGAAGCATGGCCTTCTTTCCAGTGCCATTATCCCTCTCCCAGGTGTCCTGTGAACTATAAACCTGCCCTCTTGGCATGGCAATTGTCACCAGTTTTTTTTTCAGGGAAAAGCTTGATGGGATTTTCAGGAACCCTAGGAAAACGGCCACCAAGCATTTGCAGCAGTGTGCACGTGCTGCCAATCCCAGTTCTAATTTGCTGCCTGTGCAAATCTAGTGGGGCTGGGAGCAGGTGGCACCTGGCAGATTTGCTGTGTGTGTTCAGAGCAGCCATGTCCAAGCAGGGAATGTGCTGAGTTTATTATTCCCGTTAGCAGATAGTGCTTTCACTGTGAGGCTTCTTCCCTCTTCCTCCTCTTATCACAATGAGCTCTCCCCACGGCTGCTGGCATGGGCTATCTTGCCCTCAAGGACAGATGGAAAGCTGGCAAGGGCAGGCTTCCCCTTCTTAAACCATCTTGCTTCTGCAGGCTGGGTTCAGAGAATGGCCTTGCTTTGTTGACTCCTTCCATCCTACCTGGAAAAGCCAGGGACTCTCTGAATTAGAGCTGTCTCTTGCCTGACTTTGACTGGTTTTATCATCAGTGTTGGATCTCTCCCCAGGCTTCTCTAGCCTTGGCCACCAGAACCACACGTATCGTCAAAGAGGCAGCATCTATCACGCTCTGTCCTCATCCCCAGCTGCTGAAAACTGCCCTTTCCAGAGCTGTAGAAGGAGCTTGGGTCCAGCTGCCTCCCCGCAAACTGTCAGCAAAATTACCTCCTTTGATCTGCGCTCAGCGCTGGATTTTATCCCAGCAACCAACAGGCTAATTCCACAAGTTTATTCTACAAAGCTCAATTAGAGCAACTGGTGCCAGCAGCATCCCTGCTGGCTCTGAGCATGCAGAAGGAGAGGAAGGCTGGTGCAGTGGCTGGGGTATGAGCTCGAGAGTGCACAGGCTGAGCTGTAGATTCCATCTCTGCGTCCGTCCTTCTGGCCACCCCGATAATCCTCCCCCATGGGAGCTGTGCAGGGAGGGACAACACAACACATCCCTGCCTCACCAGGGGAGAAATACATTAAAGATAGGAACCATCATGGTGAGGAGAAACCACGTCAAGAGAGGCAGAAGCAGGTCACAGCTGCTGCATCTGGAAAGTGCTGGGTAGATCCAGCTGGCCCAACACTGTGGAAGAGGATGGGGCCTCAAGTGATGGAAAGTGTGAGGCTCACCATGCCTTCTCACCACTGAGTTAGGGGTTTCCTTCCAGCTGTGAGGCCCCACTCCATGCTCTTGTGGTTCTCTAGTAGCCGACGTTCTGCCCTGAAATGCTGTGCATGAGCAGACCTGCAAGCCACCTGGGCTTCTTTAGGAGAGAGCCCTTGCCCAGCGCTGAAGCACCCACCATTATTTCCTTCATCACCATCAGTGTCATGGTAACCTCTGTGAAAAATCAGACTCTTCTGGGGCTAAACATCTTCTGCAAATGCTCTTGGCTGGACAGTCCCTCTTCTGGAAAGCTCATTGTTTATGCCAGCCAGGCAAAGAGCTCTAAGCAGGACATCAGGAGGCAGACAGAGTCCAAGTTGAACCCTATTTGCGCAAGACCTAGTTATCAAGGCAGTAAGGAATCGCGTGCAGATGCTACCTATATATAACACGCTGTTCCCCTCCCAGGGACTCTCAGCAACGTCTCCACAAAAGAGAAGAGTGGCAAGGGACACACAGCAGCCCAACAAACCTGCAGTTGCCGTTCCCTTTCAGAGATGGGGCTGGCCGACACGCTTGGCCGGGGACAAATGTGCCTCTCGGGGTACAGGGAGTGCAGAGCCTCAGGGCTATTCCTTCCTCTCCTCTTGAGCAGATTTCAGTGCCATCTGCTCTCTTCTGTCTTTGGAGGAGTCGGCCGGGTGCTTTTGTCCCTTCTGGCAAAGCTGTGCTGCTTATGTCCCCCATCGGGCGTCAGGCACCCCGAGGCAGTCGGGAAGGATGCGCACTCTCAGCCTTGCTCCAGAAAGCTCCCACTGCAGCTGCCCAAGGTCTTTCTTTCTCTCCTCTTTCCTGTCTGCAGTCTATCCCTCTGAACGAGGCACTTCCCAAGGTCGCAGCTGATTCACAAGGTCGAGCCTAGGTTTCGCTGTGGCCTCTGCAAGAGGGGATGGGAAGGGGCTGGGGCTGTGGCTGGGGCTGTGAAGGGACCTTACCTGTTCCTTTCCATGAGCAGTGCCAAGCCCTTTGGGGGAAGCAGCAGGAGCAGGAGGAGGCATAGGGCAGCCGTGGCACTCCCTGACCTGGAAACTGCTCCATAGGTTGCTTTTTTTCTCTCTGTGTGTGAAAGCATCTCCCTGCTGAACACTTCTGGATGATCCCTGACCTTGCACCAGCCAGAGAGCTGAGAAGCTGCAAGATTTAGGGAAGGAGGGGTGGGCAGGCTTGCTGGAGGCAGGCAGCTTGCTGGGACATGTTGCCTCAAATCTCACAGCCACACCAAACTCAGTTCTGTTGTCTCCCCTCCCTTCCTAAAGCCATACCTGCCCCTGGGCTGGCTGGAGCCTGTTCTAGGTGGGAGCGACCTGAACCCCCATGTCCAGATGAGTGATGCCAGTGAGCTTTCCTGCTGGAAGGAGAGGAGGAATGAGGGGAATCAGATAGTGAGGAGCCCTCACTGGACTGGAAATGGTCCCTGGCCACCCCTGTGCACCAGTGAGACACAGGCCAAGAGTCCCTCTCCTGTGTCACCCATGAGAGCTGTGTGGCTGCTCTGGATCCTGCACAGTGCGGCTTTGAGACTCCGCTGCTGTGCCGAGCTCGTCCCACGGGATGGCACTGCCTGCTCAGGATCGAGGAGCCAGGACCGTGCTCCTGGCAGCCATAAATTCGGCAAATTAAACGGTGGTGGCAGATTCTGATGGACAGGTCCCTAGAGAGCAAAGTCCCTTGTTTTCTCTATCCCTGAGGGGATCAGAGCAGCAGGAGGAGCAGCAGCAGCAGAGAGAACTCTTTCCCAAGCCCAGTGCTTTGCCCTTGCAGATCTCTTTCTGGGACTCAGCCCATACCCAAATATGTTGACCCCTTTGCTGAAGCTGCCGGTGCGGGGCCAGCCGGCTCCTTCACTGCGGACTTTCTGCAATGTCAATAGCTGACCGCTGTAGAGGATGCTGAGGCCGCCACATCTGATCCCTCTGTGCACACACGAGCCACTGGCACCCTTTTCGCTCTGTGCCCAGGGTACAAGGCCTGGAGGTTTCAATAAAGGGCAAGCAAAATGAGGCCAGCAGGGTTTGGCGTCATTCACACGTTACTCCTCTCTGCGGTGTAAAACTGGCACAATGTTCTGCCAGAATGGTTCATGTCTGCGTTGGCTCTGCCAGAGCCAGGTCAAAGCTGGCATTTGCAGCCTGGGAGGATGATGGTTGGGCGAGCACCCAGCTACCAGCACCCAGCTACCAGTCTTCTGCCTCTGTTGCTGCACCCACAGGAAGTGGCATGGTCCGTCAGGGTCCTGGTCCCTCTGGTAGGGTCCTCACTGCAGCTCCATGCCCAGCAGGTCTTCAGCACCCCTTTTACCAGCTGGTGGGTGATGGCTGTATCCACTGTGGACACTGGATCATTACAGATATCCACCCTACCTTTGAGGGCTCAGATCCCCAGGAAAAAGTCTTTCCAGGACCTGTCTTCTGTCCAAGGGATAAGCCCATCACCCAGGTTGAAGGGGGAGTTTCTCCTCTCTACAAGGTATCTTATCTACACAGCTGTTTGCAGAGCTAGCAACACGTGGTGTGGGTGCTCTCAGTTTGGTCAGGACTTCTTGCAAATGCCCTGCCTGGGTGAGGAGTCATATACTGGGCAGCAGCCCGCATGGGGTCCAGCTCCATGCTGCAGCTTAGCAAGAGGAGTGACTTGTGGTCCATTGGCATTTAATTTATATCCCTTTAATCTATGTAGATCCTTGGCTACTCTTAAATCTACCCTCCCTCTTGTCACCCTTCCCTACCAAAACTGTTGCCTCTTCTCTCTTTCTCTCTCCAGGGGGTGTCCATAATGCCCTGGAGAATGGAGAAGCCTCCAGCAGCTGAAAGGCAGCAGAGGAGGGGTTGCTGCATCTTCTGGAGCCTCAGACAGACCTGCAGGACATTCAGTTGACCTGAGCTTTGCCAGACTTGCTCACTTAAAGGCTTTTGTTACCTTAACTGAACCTCCTCACAGACCCCCTTTCCCCCATCAGCTCTCCTTCTTGGCCTCAGTGCTTGGCTTCTGCAAGGTGAGCTCCGTGTCCGTCTTCCTCCACTGTGTCAGTCCTCACACGCAAACAAGACAGTAGGCTCCCATGTCTGATGCTTGGCCTCTCTCTGTAGTCATTTGGCACTAAACATTATCTGCAGAGAAAAGTACTGGGCTCCATACCTGGGTCTTAATTTCCTCCCTCACCAAACCATTATTACTAATTACCGCTCCTAGGTGTTTAAACCGTTGCAAGGATGCTGTTAAATGCCCGGTGTTAATTTAATAGCCAACTATCTGGGTTTCCCCACATGAGGAGCTCTCAGAGCATCTCCCACAGAAGCAAAAGCCAGCCAGCTCTGGCTGTGGTCCATATGAGAGAGGCAGCAGAAGAGCTGCAAGCACAAACCCACCAGCGCCAGAAGCAGGGCATTACTCAGCAGGAAGTACTGCCTCACCCCAAAGGGAGCCCCCTCTTCAACCATGCTGTCTCCATAGCGAGGGAAGACCTGGCACCGCTGCCAGTGTTGGCTGGCATCCCTTGGGCAGAGCAGGCCCTCATGAGCTCAGATCCTTTGCCAGAGCCATCCTAGGGGATGGCTCCATCTGAACTGGGCAGCACTGTCCGTGGCAGATGACCTGCCTGCCTTCCACCCATCCCTGGCCAGCATTTGAGAGGCTGTCCTCAGATTCGAAGGGGAGTGCTGTCAGAAATCAGTCTCATTCAGGTATGGGCACTGCTTTCCTGAAAGCAGGGAACGGCCACTGCCCCTAGAGAGTTCCCAGTGCAATGTGGACCTGGCTGAAGGGGCTGCACAGGCTCAACCTTCCCACTGCTGGTACTGCTGCAGGGGGACTTTTCCAACCTAAACATTTTAACTGACCTTTCAGTTAAATGAATGTCCGACATTCCAAGGACCTCAGTGTGTCAGTGCTCTGGAGAAGACCCTGGTGCACTGCTCCCTCCTGATGTACCTGGCTCCAACTGGAGCAATGCAGCCAGCACTGGGACAGGCAAACAACTGCTGGTAGCACTGAGATCCAGGAGGGGTAGCAGGTAACACGTTAAGGTCTCACACCCACCCAAGCATTAATGCACCCTGGGAGAGAGGGGAAATGAGGGCTCCCACCCATGCACAAGCCCTTTAAGACATCACTTAGCGTGACAGATTAATTGATGAGTGTTTGTGAAGTGCTTTGAACGTGAAAAGTGCTGTTCAGGTGCTGAGTATCAGTATTAATTGGTGTGGAGGTTGGCTTCATCTCCCCACAACTAGTTTTAGGCTGGTGCTGTTTCCTTGCCTCTCTTCCTCCATCCTGTAAAAGCCAGAAGGGGAGAAGCAGGAAGGAACAAGTGAGGCCATTTGTACCTGATGAGGATGGAGCAACTTGTGCGGTTGTATAGGAGGGGCTGAGCCATGTACCTCCTCAGTTCCAGACAGGGTAATGCATGGGGAGTGGAGCCACATCTCTCCAGTGCCCGACTGGTGAGGGGGTAGGACAAGGGAGCACATTTTGCCCCAGCTCTGCAGGGGGCTGCAGTTGTAAATGCCAGAGAGAGGATAGAGAAGATGTGGGTGGTTTTCTCCTTGCCTGGGTGGGGGTACCCAGCACTGGTGTCAGCTTCAGAGTCAGACAAGAGGATGAGGAGGGGAGCTGAGAAGGTTTTGGGGTCTGTGAGCTAGACAGGGTGGAGAGGTAGCTGTGTCCTAGACGTGCCGGCAGTGCCAGGAGCTCCCTGGTGTCCTCCAGAGCTGGTGCCTGGCCTGCTTTGCTGCCTCTCTCCTCCTCATGCCCTCTTTCTTGGTGAGGTGGCTCCTGCAAAAGGTCCCTGGAGGAGGAGCAGAAGTGGGGCAGCAAGTGCCCCAAATTACCTCGGCCGTGAGGCATCCCTCTGGCTGGCCTGTGAAATGTGTGTACTGACAGGAGCTCTGGGGAGGCACGGGATGGGTGTGAGGGTGCTAATGGGGTGCCCAAACGGGAGGGGATTGGGCTGGAGGAGGGGTACAGGGGGAACAAAGTGAGGACTTGCAGGTACCAGCTGGGGGATCTGGATGCTGGGCACTGGTATCAACCTGTGCAACATGCATTGAGTGATGAGGAGGACTGCAGCACTATGCAAGCACCACGACTCACTGATGTCTACTGGGACACCTGCAGTTGGGTATACCTTCACCCCACTGTTCCCCTGGCACTGCTACATTAACCCCTCTGGTTCCAGCTGCCTGTTCAGCTCATGGTCTTTCTCACTTGGGGCTTTGTCACTCAGGTGGCTGCCCTTCCCTCTCAGCTGGTGGTGATGACATCCAGCGGGCATCCTGGTCCAGTCCAGAAAGCCAGGGATTATCCCACAGCAGGTGTCGCCCCAGAAGAGGGTGAGGGGATCATGATGTGTAGATGGCACCTCTGCTGACAGTAGTGGGGTGGGAGGTGAAGGAACAGGCTAGGATCGCCTTCCCCTTTGTGAGGCTCTCACCACCCTGCTGCCACCTCACTCATTTCTGGGTCTGCAGCTCCAGCTGTAAGTAACCCCCCAGCTCTGGGCTGCGATGCTGAGCATTTCCACCAAGGCAGCTTTGGAGGAGACGACTAGAAATCCCATGAAGGGCTGAACAAACCCCAAGAGCAGCGTTAGGGTCACCTGCTTTTGTCTGTCCTTTTTGAGCCCTCGAGTCTGTGTGAATCCTGAACTCACAGGTAACGCTTGGCTCGCCACCACGAGAGCTGCTGCTCGCTGGGTGAGAGTTGGGCCACCATCCCTCGTGGTAACAGGAGGGGTGATGGCAGGGATAAAAAAGGTGCTGGAGCAGGTGTTTTGGAGAGCAGCAGGGAAAGTCTACACTTCAAAAGAACTCTGTGTCAAAGCCCTCTCCTCTTGCCTTCTCTTTCCTCCTTGAATCTCAACGACTGTGTTAAGAGTGGTTGAAACAAGACTGCTGAAATTCTAAAGAGGACAAACCCATTCACAGCAGGGAAGGGGACGGGGCACTGGAGGGGGCTGCCTGGGGTTCATAGAATCATTAGGGATTGGAATGGACCTTGAAAGATCACCCAGTCCAATCCCCCTGCCATAGCAG
>VZRI01009521.1:1071398-1131212 GCA_013397515.1 Upupa epops | reverse complement strand
CATACCGGGGTGGTCCGGCGGTTGGCTGTGTTGGTGTGGATAGAGTCCTTGTTCTCTTTCTGGATACAGTTGTGAACCTGGAGGAAACTGTTATCCCTGTCGGAGTTGTAGGTGGCGGTGGGGGTAGTGGTTGCCTTCAGCGGGTCCCTGGTCAGGGTGTACATCGAGATCTCTGTTGATGGGAGGGTGTTGAACCCTTTGATCCCGACGGGAGAGGCATCCCTGGAGTGTGAAGGCTCAGTGGAGCGGGAGCTGGAGCGGCTGCGTCTCTGATAGCGGTACCGGTAGCTGGGGATGCGGGTGATGGCGGAGGACTGGAGGTAGTCCGTGGCACGAGCGTTCGCACGCAGCTGTTTGTGCCGGTCTATGAACATGTGGACGGCCAGCACTCCCACCATCTCAGCTATAATGAAGGACAGGGCCCCGAAGTAGAAAGACCAGCCATAGGAGTAGCTGTTCTTCTTGGAGTCACTCTTGGAGGGGTCTCCAGCGTTGGCTGATATGTATACAATGATCCCAATTATATTACTCAGACCTGCCAGCCGTCCAGCGGGGAAGAGAGAAGGAAACATCAGGAGGGTTACACATGGCAGAGGTGGGGGCTGTGGGGTTGAGCCCCTGCCTCCTGGACTGGAGGGCTCCCTGCCACCCGTCCCCTCCTGGTGGGCAGTTTTGCTTGAGAAACCCAGGCAAGACCCTCCTCACATCTCTGCTGCATCCCTGGACCGCACTCTCAGCAGGTCCCTGGGAGACATGGGATGTGGAAAACCCCTCTCCCCCCAGCAGCTCCTCAACAGCAGGGAAGTCCCTGCCTTCAGGGTGCTGCTGCCTGCTTATGCCAGGCGAGCAGACAGAGTAGGGAGACATCTTTGGGAGACTGCTTTTCTCCTGAATAAGGCTCATCAGGGCTGGGAACCGCATGCACTTCTGCATAGGTGACTACACCCTTGCAGGATACCCCAGCTGGGCAGCCCGTTCAGCCCTTGGAGCCCATCCCCAGGTGTCAGACCCTGCACATCCCTTTACCTGCAGACACGAAGAAGATGCCGGCACTAAGGATGATGTTGTGTCGGGTTTTGTAGAACTCGCTGGCTGCAATGCAGAGTCCACCCATGAAAAGCAGAATCACGCTCAGGATTGGGAAAATACTAGAGGCTCTAACAGCCCCTGCAGAAGAGAGAGGGGCAGAAAGAACAGTGCAGGCGTGAGAAACAGGGGCACAGGGATGGTGCCCAGGCAAGGTGACAGCAGCACACAAGCACATTTTGTGAGTGGGAGTGAAGGGGAGAGACAGAGGGCAACATGCCAGGGGTGGGGGGAGTAGTTCAAGGAGGGTTAAAGGTGTTGGGGGAGGGAGAGAGAAGTAAAGCGGGTCAGGAAGAGAGTGGTCCGAAGCGACTCTCCTGTATCCTGGTTACTGCCACTGCCATGAAGCTGGTGGCCCAGCGGGTGGAAGTGGATGGGGCTGTGGGGCTGGTGGCTGAGCTGGGAGCCTGTCTGTGCTGCCTGTCTCCCCCTCGTGCTGTCTTTTCCTCGCCTTTTAGGGGGGACTTTGGGCTGGATGGGGAGCCCTGGCACCATCCAGCTTCTCCTCCTGAGGGGCACTGCTGCTTGAGCCAGCTCTTCAAAGAGCAGCAACCCAAATGCTTCCCGCAGAGCTGCTCAATCTCAAATCCTCCTGAAAGGGCATGAGCATCTCAAGGAGAGATTAGTTTTTTTAGGGCTAGGAAGGAGCTCCTGGTGCTGTGCACTGCTCTGCGGCTGCAGCGAGAGCTGAGAAACAGAAGTCCCAGCCCCACGTGCTGAAACATGGGGCTTATCCTGGTGATTAAACAACTGGGCTCCTTCCAGAGGACAGCGATGGGTTTGGATGTGCCAGCTCCCACACACGCACTCTCTCCATCGGTCGATATGGGAAGAGTTCAGCCAGCAGAGGGCAATGGCAGAGATGCACGTAGATGCTCATACAAGCAGGCAAAACAGACCCCCCCAAGCTTCTGGGGGGGACTCTGCTGTATTCACACAGCGCAAGGCCAGGACTATGTATACGCACACCCGCGCATCCATCACGCACGCACACCCTGCTCGTGGGCTGTTCAGTGGGTACTAACAGTCTGCCTGTGTTCGTGCTGCCAATATTCCTATTTTCTAACTAGGAATGCCTTCCCTCCTCCCTTCCCAAGAGAAAATAAGCTGTGAAAGTGTGAAACGAAGCCTTGCTTGATAAAGAAAGGTATCAGATGGGCTGATGCAATTCTGCTTGTGGTGCAAAGATCTGGAAGGGAGGGATGAAAGCTAATCCCTCCCTGCCTGCAAGAACGAACCCTACTGAAGCAAGCACGGGACTTCTTCCCTGAGCAGGCAGAGACCATGCTTCAAAAGCTCTGTTGGCATCAAGATCCTACCAGGCACCTACCTACTGTCTCTCTGAGGGGGGACCTAGCCCGTTGCCTGTGCGTGGGGAATGTGAAAGGCAGAGAGAAACGTCTCTTCCCTGCTTTCCAGTCCTGCCTGGCTGTGTTTCAGGGAACAGGATAGTGATAATAACCATCTTAATGGCTTCTGGAAAGCAAGGCAGGATTTCACAACATGAAGACTAAGTCACAGTAACCAAGGCTCAAGCAGACATCCACTGTTCAGAACCCTCTAGAAGGATGCTTGGTTGCTCTTGCAGCCTGGCCCTGATCACATCGGTTTTATCTTGGTCACACTTCATAGAATCATGGAATCGTTAGGGATCGAAAGGGACCTTGAATGATCATCTGATCTAATTCCTCCTGCCACAGCAGGATCACCCAGACCAAGTCACACAGGAACACAGCCAGGCAGGTGTGGAACCCCTCAAGAGAAGGAGACTCCACAACCCCCCTGGGCAGCCTGTTCCAGTGCTCCGGGACCCTCCCTGGGAAGAAGGTCCTGCTGATATTGATAGGGAACCTCCTCTGCTCCAGCTGGCACCCATTGTCCCTTGTCCTATCACCAGATGCCCTTGAGAAGATCCTGACTCCATCCTCCTGACACCCACCCCTCACATATTTAGAGACATGAATGAGGTCCCCCCTCAGCCTCCTCTGCAAGTCTGGAGAACACAAAGTTGGCTGTTGGTGTGGGGAGCTGCAGCTGTTATGTGGTGGTGTAAGACAGCATCCTCTCTCAGCCCCTGCTTTCTTATCCTGGGAAGGACCATGACAACAAGAGAGGGGTAGAACCTCATCCATTCTTCCTGGATCCAGAGCTTGTAGAGTCTATAGAGAAGCAGATTCATGATGGCATCCGGATGTTCCCACTTATCATCTGTCTACTTCAACTCAAGTGTCTTCTGGCAAAGAAACGCAGGAATGCTTTTGCTTCCTCTCTGACAACAGCAATTTGATTTCAAAAAGCCAGAGACACTTTATGGGGACAGCCAGCAGAAATAGAGTCCTGCTGGACAGGTCATGGACACCGCCCCACGATTATCCTGATCCCCTGAATGAGGGAATTGTATAACCTGATACTAATAAAGAACTTCCCAGCTGTTCTTGCCAATGCTGCAGAGCGCCCAGGGACTCCAGTTTGGCAGGAATCCTGTGAAGAAGCTGTTCAGTGAGTCCCCTCTCCAGTCAGGTCCAAGCCAGCAGAAATCCCTCTTCCTTCGGGACTGACCCAAGCAGTGCTTTCTTGATTTGCCAAATCCCTCTTTGAACCTGTTTTTTTCCTGTAAAAGGGTTCTACCCTGGGGACCATCAGATCCTGACATTGGGCCAGTGTTCGTCTTCAGATCTTGTTCCCTCCGGGGGACCAGACTTGTCCTTCTCGAGATGTTCACCCCCTTCCTTCCACTCTTGGTTCCGAAGCGCAGCTGATGCTGCAAGCAGCTTCCTTGCTGCTCCCACACAGCTCTGCAAGAGCTGGGTTGCCCTCAGAGGCAGCCTGCATAGCTGCTGTGCCAAACCAGATCAAACCCCAGTCTTGGGCTCTGCTGTTCAGGGGCCACGCAGCAATTAAGAGATCGATGCTGCAGAAAGGCATCTGAAGGAAGCAAGCTCCCTGGGTTATTTACAGTTTACAGGGGATGAGGAACTGTTTGAGAAACCAAGAGGAAGCAGCATAAGATCTGCCTCTTTTCACATACAAATGAGCCTCCACAGAGCCTAAATTATCTCTTTCATCCCTGCCGAGGGGCTGGGTCTCCACATCTGGCTTGGAGCTCGCATGCAGGGATGACAAGGAGCTATTCTGAAAGACTCCCAGCCCTTGCAGACCTCTGTTGCTTAACCTTGGGAGGTCAAAAGCTCTCATCTCAGATTTCTGAAGGAAGAAGATCTCTTCTGGTGATGTCAAAAGGCATCTGGCTTGTGGAGGGAGGGCAGGATAGCAAGCTGGGGGGCACCTGAGAGGAGGAATGATCCCTGTCCTGCTGTGCTAAAGGCAGAGCAAGTTTCTGCCTCTGGAGAGGGTGGAAACCCTGACTTGTGATCAGGAGGGGCAACACATGATGTGGATCTGCCCTGCTGGCCAGGCTGCCTTCTCTCTTGGTGCTGTGGTCTTGACCCACACATCCCAGGTGGGACTGGTAGCTCAGGCTAGGTTTCCTTATGGAGAAGCCTTGTTCCCGGGGGACAGCAGCAATCCCCGTGGCTCTGGGTGAGGCATCGATCTTTTCTTCAAAGAGCTCTCACTGTCCTTATTCCTCCTTCTTGTTCCCATCCCTAAAATGACTAAACCCTGGGAAAGATCAGATCTGCAACCTGTGTAGGCAAGTGGTCTTTGGGGAAAGGAGAAGACAGAAGGAGGTGTCCCTTGGACACAATCCAGCTAATATCTTAAATCTCACTCAGCTGGAGTACCCCTTAAGGAAATGCAAACTTGCTCTGCTTTAGGAGAACACACTCACACACACACACACTGCAGCAGTTAGCCCAGTCCTGACCTTATCCACTCAGCATCTCTCCAAAGCATTTCAATTTCAGACTCTGCTTTTTTATTGTAATTAATTGCTGCTCATAAAAAATGCCACTGCTTGTTACTCTAAGTTTGGAAGCTGCGCTGTCTCATTGGCAGGGCATCAGGGAAGGGAGACTGGAGCCATGCTGGAGGGGTCTGGCGATGCTCTGAGCCTCCTCTCTGGCCCATGGAGCCTCACAGCTCCCAGCATCTACGCTACCCTGGCTTCAGAAGGAAAGGGTACCCGGCGCTCGTACCTACAAGCCATTGTAAGACGAAGGGCCTATGGACTTACGGAGGAAATATTCTGCTGTATCGGCTTCATAATCTGCATCCTCAGGGAAGTGATCGATTTGCTTACACAGACCTTTAAAATTCCCTAGGGAACAAGAGAAAAAACAAAGAACAAATGAGAACACCAAAGCCTGCCTCGCAGGAACAGCTGCCCTCTGCGTTGCCCTTTGTGCCCACCCTGCCTTCCTCCCAGGCAGCCAGCCCTCTCATGTCTGATGCCCATCAAATGCCCAGGCACTCTCCTTGCACTCCCACATGTGCATCTCCCCTCTTATTTGCTCAGGAATAAAGGATTCATTGTCTGGTCCAGCCTGATGCCCACCTAGCCCAGCGCCCTTCACTCAAGGGTGAAGAGCACCAGAGACTTTGGCCAGCAGGTATGGCTCTCAGAGCAGATGGACTGGAGAGCACTGTCTGCCTCTGCAGGAGCAGGATGGGAAGAGGAACCAGAGACTGGGTCACACAACAAACACGAGGGTCAGGGTTCCTTCCCTCAACACTAACCAGCCTGAGTGTGGGTGCTTGTGTTTCTCTTGCTGCAGCCTTGATGAGGTGGATCCCAGCAGCGCTATATTTGGTGGATGATCAGGTTTGAGTGGAAAAGTGTTTGTTTCTCTCAGCTGTGAATTTGCTGCCTGTTCACTTAATGGGTAGAATACATCCTGTTCTAGCATGGTAGGAGGAGAACAAAAGCTCTTAATCTGCTTTTTATCTCTGGCTGCTTGAATTTACCTCCTCTGTGTCCTCTCACAGACACAGGCTACAACAAGCTTGGGGCAAGAGTGCGTATGCAGCTCACCAGTGAAACAGCCTTGGCAATGAGGGACGAATGTTTTCTGCTGTAAGTGAGGGAAGCTGGGCTAGTCACCCTCCGTTTCATCAGGTTAGTTTACATAAAGGGCCTTCTGCTAGCTTTAAGCCATGGGATGCCCTTTATTCCTCACACTCACGACCTGCAAAGACATCCCAGCAGGAGCCAGTGACGTCTTCTCAGTTGTTTGTCATCTGCAATGTCTAACAAGATCCTATTTTCATCATGCACGTGTCGCTCCTCTTGAAATCAGCAATGCCACTTAGAATCATAGAATCATAGAACCATTGGGGATCTGAAGGGACCTCAAAAGATCATCCAGTCCAATCTCCCTGCCACAGCAGGGTCACCCAGACCAAGTCGCAGAGCAGAACACCACAGATTGGAAGCCACCTGGAAGGATCATCCAGACCAATCCCCCTGCCACAGCAGGGTCACCCAGACTTCAGAGAGATAATCCTCAAACCACAGCACCATCGTGACCACTGGTTGACTAGATTCACAAAGGATCAGGTTGTTCATGCTTGCACAGGGGTGACCGTGTATAAGACCATCTTGCTACACCTCTGGAGGGTCCCCCAAGGCATCTTCTCTACATTTCCTTTGGGACAGGGGGATTGGACTAGATGATCTTTTGAGGTCCCTTCCGATCCCTAATGATTCGGTGCTGAGACACTGGACCAGGTTGCCCAGGGAGGTTGTGGCTGCCCCCTCCCTGGAAGTGTTCAAGGCCAGATTGGCGGGGGCCTTGAGCACCCTGGTCTGGTGGAGGGTGTCCCTGCTCATGGCAGGGGGGTTGGAACTGGATGATCTTTAAGATCCCTTCCAACCTGACCCATTCTAGGAATCTATAAATCTATGGTTCTATGATTCTATGACTCTTGCACTGGCTGGCTACCAACACAGAACTGATGGACTTAATCTGTACAGAAAGGAGGAAAGCAGTGTCTGCACGAGGATGGACATGATGATCGCATGGGCTCCTTTGCTAGAGGCCAGTCAGGCACCAACGTGGCTTGTGCTGACCCCTCAGCAGAAGTGTTTGGAGCCCAGTTGTGAAGTGACAAATGCTGTGGCAACACAGCAAAGCCACCACTGTCACCCTGTCGCTGAGCCCAGAGGGGTGTGCAGGGCAAGGAGACAATGAAGCCAATGCTCTTGTGGTTGTTGCCTCTGGGAAGGGTCGCTTGTGAGGAACGCAGAGCTCTTTCAGGCCAAGCCTACCCAGGCTGGGACCTGCAGGGTCCATGTTAGGTGCCTGAGTTTTATTCCAGACGAATTCCAATGACCTTTCATGTGTTTGGGAATAGCTTCAAGAAGGACCACGCTCAAAGGATACCCTCCAGGTTTCCTCTTAAGAGCAAGACTTGCTGTCACAAGGTTCGGGGTGCTTTGGGAGGCAGTGCTGAGCAAATAGCTGCAGAAGGCAGGTAAGTGGATTCCTCCAGGTCAGCCCTCAAGCTGACCCAGTCTGCTTGTGTCTGATGCTTCTGATACCTACTTCCTTTAACTACTAGTTCAAAGAGCTTCAGTGAAGAGGCTAAAGACAGCAGAGAGGAGTGTGTGTGTGCAGGTAAGAGGTAAGTAAGAGGAGAAGAAAGGAGGAACAAAGCTTCTCCATGTACATCTGAAGTGTTACTCTCACACTGAAACCGTGAGCTATAAAAGGAGGTTATTAATCACCCATTCCCTATCCAGTTAGCGTGTTGAAGGAGTGCCTGTTTCTCTGTCATGGCTTCATAGCCAAGCTAACTCCCTTGCCACACTCCCACCTGCTACCTGCTCACATAAATACCTCTGAGGAAGGCTGACACATCATGAAGAGAGTCCTTTCCCTTGCTGTCCCTGACTGCCTGGGGCCATCTGCCCTCAACAGCCGAGCAGCTCATAGCCCCGGTTCTTTGGTTGCAGTCACTGCTGTACTGCACATGTGAACACTGACTCTTCCTGATGCAACAGAGAGATCTTCAGCCTGAGATTTCAGCTCATTGCCCAGCAAATCCTGAACATCGAGTCCCTTTTGCCCCTACACACTGGGGGAGCTGGCAGAGCCTGCGTACAGCTCGCAGGCAAGGCTGCTGGTGCACAGCCAGGCAGGGAAGAGGCACTGTGACTGGAAACCCCCTCACTCTGTGCCATCCTTTCCCTGCTCCCACTCTTCTCCTCTGTTCTGTTTCTTGCTGTACTTGATCCTGCTTAGTTCCTATGTGAAGAATCGAGTTGCTTGGGAAAGATGCTGCATCTTGTGCAGGGTGTCTTTTATAAGGACTCGTGTAGGATAGCTAGGTGGGAGTTCAGCTGCTCAGGCAGGATAAGGGGACATGCAGGCTCTTTGAAAATCTGCTGCTGGTGCTGAGTGTCCAAAAGGCCTTGCTGACTTGGCTCAGCAGGGTGCTTGGCCATTTGGGTGCTCAGCCTTGGCTCGCTGAGGAGCTGCCCTTCGTGGCAGGCTGGTAAGCAGCACCAGGCTGATGTCCCTTCTTGGCTCAACACTGATGTGGTTCGTGAGGGCGCAGTGGGCAGCACTGGTACCACTTTAGCCCCTGTTTTGTTGTGTACTGCACAGAACTCTCTGTCTCTGGATGCTGACTATTTGCCTGTGCTCCCACACCCTCTCCTCCAATGCCTCCCAGCTCCTCTGGGCAATGGATGGGGAAAGAATGCAGAATTTAGGTCATTAATGCTCTAACTGGGAATATGAGAGAACCAGATCCAGTTTTTCTCTGCCACAGGCATGCTGTTAGAACCACTTTTCCTCTCCACTTCTTTACATTTCACCTGTAAAATGGGGGTGAAAGCACTCCTCTGCCTTCTGCTGTGCAGGGAAGTGCTAAAGAGGGCATGGTGTGGGTGCATGGGTGCCAGCAGCTGTGCGAGCACACAGAGTAGGAGAGTGATGGGTTCAGAAACCCTGCTTGGTGAGGGGAAGGCCTTGAAGTCACTTTTTGCACCAAGGTCACCCAGCAGATGGATGTTCAGTCTGATGGACATCTGTGGCCTGCTGAGATGGTGCAGCAGCCTCCCTGGCACCTGCGCTGGTGGAATTGCAGCGGCTACACGTGGGGAGGGGGATGGAGCATCTCAGCCGCGCTGCAGAGGTCTGACACAACAGCCTTTTCCTGAGCTGCACGTGTGGTTTGTGGATCCAGGGACAGAAGAGCCATGTGATGCTCTACAGTTAATGCTCCTGAATGCTGGAGCAAGAGTAAGTCATTATTTGGGAGGGTCTGTAGGGTTCTGAGAGCCCCTTAATGGAAGGGCAATGTTGCACCAGTACTTGTGTTCCTTTGCCCTTCCTGTTCCTTATGACTTAGCATTATAGAAGTATAGACTGGTTTAGGTTGGCAGGGGCCTCGGAGCTCATCCAGTTCCAACCCCCTTGCCTTAGGCAGCGACACCTCTCACCAGACCAGGTTGCCCAGAGCCTCATCCAACCTGGTCTTGAACACTTCCAGGGATAGAGCATCCACAACCTCCCTGGGCAACCTGTTCCAGTGCCTCAGCATTCTCACAATGAGGAACTGAGCTATTACATGCTGCAAACCCTGAAGTAGGCAGGTGTTGAGTTCTCTGGTTTCTCCTGCACGCCTCTCCAAGAAACTAAAGCCACGCGCTTCCACCTCCTCCCTGCAGCTCTCCCAGCATAGTTCGGGCTCTCCACTCATCCTTTCTCGTGCTCACCCACCAGATCCTCCTCCTGTTTCTTAGTCTCTCATTCATCGCTACCACCTCCCTCTCCCTGGCATTTCGGTGTGGGCATCGAGCAGCCTGCTTTGGGATGTGAACACTGCAAAGGAGATGGAGAGGAACTCTGATTTGTTTCGGGATAGAAAGGCTGGGGACACCAAGGTCCACAGAAAATCACCGAGCAGCCCTCAATCCCTCCGGGTGTTACTGGCAGTCCTTAGGCGAGATCCCCACCATTTGCTTGTCTCCTGTTTAAGCTTTGGCAAACGCAGTCCTGAGGAGCTCCGACTGGTGCAACAGGCACCCCCTCAGTGCCTGGACTGGGACAGAAGTTGCTCAGCCAAGGCATTAAGAGCAGAGACAACCTACCGTACTGCCAAGAGGAACTGAATGTCTAAGATGCGTGAAAATGAACGTTAACTGCGCATTCAGCCCTCAGAGAGACCTCCTCCAATGCAGTCGGGTCAGCGTTCGGGTACACGCTGTCTATCCAGGACAGCTGGCAGCCGCCAGCTCTGCTGCAGAGAGAGTCAGACCGAGTTACCCCTGATGAGAACCTGGCTCGGTATTGGTGATACAGTTTATTTTTGTGCCTCTTTGTGCAGCCCTGTCTCTTTCAGAAGTCTCGCTTGCCTGCAGAGTGCAATCCATTGCAAAATAGTGAGTTCCAAAGAATGAAAAGCTACTCCCTTCCTGCAGGGTAGGAACACTTTTAAATGGTCAGGACTGTACATCTGAAAACTGGGAGCCAGAGGCAGAGGAAAAGACGTCCAAAAAGGAGAGAAGCAGACAAAGAGGGATGAGAACAGAAAGACCTGTTTTCCCAGCATGATTGGGGATATTTCCATTTATGGAAAAAACCAATTCACTGAAAGCTTTCCTTCAGTCTCACTCTCTAATTTAGCAGAGGTTTTGGCATGACGGCTTCGAGAGAAATAAATAAAGGGGGCTGGATCCAGCTGTTGTCTCTGAAAGCTCAGAAAGATGGTTTGGCGTTGGCCGAGGATTCGGTACCTCCTTCCGCCACGTGCTTCCTGTACCATTGTAGGCAAGGCACTCAACCCTACTCTTCTATCCCTCAAAATGGGAATAGCAGTGTTTCCCTGCCTCAGGCAAAAAGCCTGAGGATATTTATATAAAAAATATGAATGTGATCAGACACCGGATCCAGATAATTCTCCCCTCTTTTCCAGTTCAAATGTAATGGGCTCATCTTTCGTGTGACCTCCCAGATTAATGCGAAGGCTACGCTCACATGAAAGCCTCACAAATTCACACTGGAGAATCCTGCCTTACAAGTAATCTTCATTGCAGATTAATAATTGCTACCTACCCATGAAGGAAACGTGAGAAATGGTGCATAAAGGGCAGTCGCTCGGATGCCAACACCAACATTTCTTTCTGCTCCAGGACCCTGTTTCTGGGTTGAGTCCATTTGGTACCAGGTGGTGAAGTGGGGCTCAGAGCCAGCCTCTGGGCTGGAAACATGAATTTCACAGCTACAGGGTGAACTACTGCCATGCCTTCCTCATACATCTTGGCTTCCAAACTAGGAGAGGAGGTCTGCCCTCCCTGTGAAAACATGACACTGGTGACACTGAGTTATTAACGTCCAACCTGGGCTGCATCAAGAGAAGTGTGACCAGTAGGCTGAGGGAGGTGATCCTTCCCTGCTATTCTTCTCTTGTGAGACCCCATCTGCAGTTCTGCATCCAGTTCTGGAGCCCCCAACACAGCAAGGAGATTGAGCTGTTGGAACAGGTCCAGGTGAGGGCCACGAGGATGAGTGGAGGGCTGCAGCACCTCTCCTATTGGGACAGGCTGAGAGAGTGAGAGGTGAGGCTGTTCATCCTGGAGAAGAGGAGACTCTGGGGAGACCTTATAGTGGCCTTCCAGTACCTGAAGGGGGCAACAGGAAAGCTGGGGAGGGGTTGGAGGGACCCCAAAGGGACTAGGGGATTAGTTTAAAGCTGGAAGAGGGGAGGTTTAGACTGGAGGTCAGGAGGAAATTCTTCACGATGAAGGGGCTGAGACACTCAACCAGGTTGCCCAGGGAGGCTGTGGCTGCCCCCTTCCTGGAAGTGTTCAAGGCCAGACTGGCTGGGGCCTTGAGCACCCTGGTCTAGGGGGGGGTTGCTCATGGCAAGGGAGTTGGAACTGGATGATCTTTGGGGGCCCTTCCAACCTGAACCATTCCATGAATCTATGAACCTCACATGACACCAAGAGATGACACGAGTGACATTGAATAAAGTGCCAAGGGAAGCACAGAAAAAGATCCCTAAAGGCATTTCCGTTGCTCTCCACCCTTCCAAGAACAAAGGACTCCAGAGTACTTATTGTTTTAGGGCATTTGGAGCTGAAGAGCACAGTGGCAAGGAGCATAGGTAGTGCTTACAGCATCTGCTTTTAACCACCTGTGCTGAAGTGCCCAAAAGAAAGGCTGACTTTTCAAAAGCTCTCATGAACCCTCTTGGGGAATCTCTCCGTAGGAAGCACCTCACGAAAATGAGGCCATCTGTGCTCAGCAAAAGGCCTTGGTTGGGAAAGCCCACACGTGTGATGAGGGTTTAACTCTACTTGAAAAGAACTCTGTGTTAAAGCCCTCTCCTCTAGCCTTCTCTTCCCTCCTTGAATCTCAAAGACTGCGTCAAGAAGGGTGGTTGAAACAAAACTACCTGATGAAGTTCTAAAGAGGACAAACCCATCCGCAGCAGGGAGGGGGACGGGGCATTGGAGGGGGCTGCCCGGGGGGCGATGTTCATAGATTCATAGAATCCTTAGGGTTGGAAGGGACCTTGAAAGATCATCCAGTCCAATGCCCCTGCCACAGCGGGATCACCCAGACCAAGTCACACAGGAACACAGCCAGGTGGGTCTGGAATATCTCCAGAGAAGGAGACTGCACAGCCCCCCTGGGCAGCCTGTGCCAGTGCTCCGTTACGTTGTGGATGGTTACACCAGCAAGGGTAGTCATGGCTCTGCAGTGATGCTCATTCTGATGGTTGAGAGGATGCTGTGAGATGGGCGCTGTGCTAGTGCAAATACTTTTGAATTTAGGCAGGTCATTTTAAGACCAAAAAGCCCACAGTTCTTCTCAGGGACAGGGAATTTTCCACTGCAAGGTGAAGCTCAGTGAGGTAGACCATAGGGTCTGTGTGTCCTGGGGGCAGTTCTGGGCCCCTCAGTTCAAGAAAGAGATTGAGGGGCTGCAGCAGGTCCAGAGGAGCAACAAGGCTGGGGAAGGGACTGGAGGGAAAGGCTGATGAGGAGAGGCTGAGGGAACTGGGGTTGTTTAGCCTGGAGGAGACTCAGGGGGAATCTTCTCCATCTCTACAACCTGCCTGAAGGGAGGTTGTAGACAGGTGAGTGTTGGGCTCTTCTCCCAGGCAGCCAGCAGCAGGATGAGAGGGCAGGGCCTGAAGCTGCCAGGGGAGGGTTAGGTTAGGTGTTAGGATGCCCTTCCTCATGAAAAGTGTAGTCAGGCCCTGGAATGGACTGCTCAGGGAAATGATGCAGCCCCCATCCCTGAAGGTACTTAAGGACAGCCTGGCTGTGGCCCTTAGTGCCCTGGTCTAGCTGATGTAGTGGTACCAGGTCCTGGGCTGGGCTGGATGAGCTCAGGGTTCTTTTCCAGCCTCAATATTTCTGTGATTCTGTAATATCAGAGATCCCATGGGAACAAAAGACCCTCAGAAATCTCCCCAGCTTCCTGTCCCAACCCCACGCACCTGCTTTGATGTGGTCTTCTCCAACAGAAACATACAGCAGCGTGTATGTTAAAAAACCCAAACAAAACCCCAGCATCATAACCGGTATGTTGCATACATAATTCTCTCCCTGGGGAGAGGATAAAAGAACAAACCACATGTGACTGCTATCAAGCCCCATCACTTAATGTGCCACTGGAAATCATTCAGATATTGCGGTGAAGAAGCTTGTAAGAGAACGGATGCAACCCAGAAATTGATCTTTACAGTTATGAAAGAATAGCCCTCCGTGCCTACGAGGCAGAACCATTATACCAGCTCTCCTCACCTTATTACTAATAATCATGTTTATTACAGCTTTGCCAAGTATCTGGTGGCAGGGGCCGTTTGCTGCAGTAAAAGCGGTGCAAACACTGCCTTCCAGATCACTGCCGCCTCGCTGAGCGTGAAGCAAGGGGTATATCACAGTATACGAGCAAGGAACACAGCTAGGGCAGTAAAATGGCCGGGTAATACAAGTTCTGAGGAGGTGAGTTTAGTCAGGAGATGGTTAATGCGTAGAAAAATAATGCAGACATAGGTGGGAAGGGGAGCAAACAATGGGAGAAGCCAGCAAGGAGTAGCACTGAGGAGGTGGTGATGCGGTGGAAGGACAGAGCAGCTATCAGACTCCAAAGAAAGCAGCCCCATCCAAGCCAAAACCAGACTCCTGTCCTGCTTCTTTCAGTTTTTACTCCTCAATGAATTTGAACAAAAACAAATGTAGAGTTCTTCACGTGGGAAGCAGTAATGGGAGGCATCCATACAGGTTGGGTAGTGACCAGCTAGAGAGCACCCCTTGGTTTTGTGGATAACAAACTAAGAATGGTCAGCAATGGATCAGCCCTTGTGGTCAAGAAGGCCAGTAGGGCGTTGGGATGGGTCAAGAGGAGTGTGGCTAGCGGATCAATGGAGGTTCTTCTACCCCTTCATTCTGCTTTAGTGAGGTTGCACTTGGAACACTGTGTCCAGCTCTGGTCTTCCCAGTTGAAGAGGGATAGAGAATTTATCAAGAGAGTTCAACTCAGAGCTGTGAGGATGGATGGGGTTCTGTAACAACTGCCTGATGAAGAGAGATTGAGAAAATTCAGGCTTCTTAGTTGGGACAAAAGAAGGCTACGAGGGGACTTAATCACTGTCTATAGATCCATGAGGTGGCAAGAAGAAAGGAAGACTCTCTCTTCAATTGCATCAGACAGGACAAGGGGTGTAACAGATGCAAGCTTGAACACAGGGAGTTTCACCTCAATACGAGGCAAAACGTCTTTACAGTCAGGGTTATTAAACATTGGAAGGGGTTGTTGTGGAGTTCCCTTATCTGGAGATGTTTCAGCCCCATCTGGATGAGTTTTTGTGGATTTAGGCTTTTAGGTGGTTATGCTTGTCAGTATTCTGTATCCTGCTTGAGCAGGAGGGTTGGATTCCGTGGCCTTTGAAGACCCAACCGTAATGAACTGTGTGAACAGTGTAAATTTCTCTCTGGAGCCCTCCCTGACAGTCACACCATGAAGGAGAGGGAACATATGACAGAAGATGACACCATGGGCACCACTGGAGGTGGCTTGGGTCTCCCCCCTAGAGCCTTGGTGGGGTGGGAGTGCAGAAGACCCCCCTATCACACCATCCTGGTGGTACCCACATGGTCCCCTGCAGAGCTCTACCTGCCTGGCACTGCAGCTGTGACAGAGAATGAGTGGGATTGCACTGCATGATCATAGAATCATAGAATCCTTAGGGATTGGAAGGGACCTTGAAAGATCATCCAGTCCAATCCCCCTGCCACAGCAGGATCACCCAACCCAGTTGCTGTTTCTCTGCTTGTTTTAACCAGCAGCTATCTTCCAGCTTAATCAAAGCCCAGTCTGATGGCCAGACCCTGCATCTCCTGTTCAGCCTTGAATTGCTGTACATATTTCCTTGGACATGGCAGCCTCCTTGCCTTCCCACCCAGCTTCATAACGCTGCTGCGTGCTGCTCAGTAGCCGATAGACTGCCTTGGAGCTGGCTATAGCTGTTCCTTTTATGTGGGTGGAGATGCAGTGGTAGCAAAACCTATTATTAAGATTATATGAAGATTTCCATTTATAAACACCCTGCTTTTTACAGGGTTGTAACTTGCAAAAATATCCTCACAGGGGCTTGAAATTTCCTGTGCTTTGTCACCGGAGGCAGAGGCTGAGATTGGTGGGGAGAACTGGGCAAAAGCTCTTGGTGCAAGCACAAATAACTGCACATTTGAACCCTGTCAGCTGAAACGTTGGGGGTGGTAGCTGGTTTTCAGGGACTACTAGACAGCTGTCCAAGTTATAAATTAAAAATCTCATACAGCAGTAATAAAAATCATCTTAAAAATCCTTTCTGTATACATCCAGTACAAATAGTCTCTCTCCCAGTAGAAGATTTCTTCTGAAAATAGTATTAAACACCGAAATATATTAAGCTTACCTTAATAATCTAAAGCTGTGGTTAACTTTGCTGCCCCTGTTATTGTATTTCTCATGTTTCTTTGCTGTGCTGGCACGTTGGAATTGAAAATAATATAAATCTACCTATAAATATAGAGATTCCTTCATAGATTCCTGGAATGGTTCAGGTTGGAAGGGACCTCAAAGATCATCTAGTTCCAACCCCCCTGCCATGAGCAGGGACACCCCCCACTAGACCAGGGTGCTCAAGGCCCCAGCCAGTCTGGCCTTGAACCCCTCCAGGGAGGGGGCAGCCACAACCTCCTTGGGCAACCTGGTCCAGTGTCTCAGCACCCTCATTGGGAAGAATTTCCTCCTGACTTCCAATATAAACCTCCCCTCGTCCAGCTTTAAACCATTCCCCCTGCTCCTACCATTCCAAGCCCTTGGAAACAGCCCCTCCCCAGCTTTCCTGCAGCCCTCTTCAGGGACTGGAAGGCTGCTCTGAGATCTCCCCGGTCTCCTCTTCTCCAGGCTGAACAGCCCCAGCTCTCTCAGCCTGTCCCTGTAGGAGAAGTGCTGCAGCCCTCCCCTGGACACATTCCAACAGCTCAATCTCCTTGCTGTGTTGGGCGCTCCAGAACGGGACGCAGAACTGCAGATGGGGTCTCAGGAGAGCAGAATAGAGGGGGAGGATCACCTCCCTTGACCTACTGGTCATGCTTTCTCCATGCAGCCCAGGATGCAGATGGCTTTCTGGGCTGCAAGTGAACATTGTTGGTTCCTGTTGAGTTTTTCATTGACCTGTATATATAGACCTATAAATAAATCTATATATATAATAATGCAGGTCTATATATATCTGTGGGTACATATATACCTATAAAATGAATGCATGCTCTGATTTCAGGTTATGTCAATGAAATACTGACTTTTTTCTAACTGGCGTTCTCCTGCATGATCCAGTGAACACGTACATCATTGATAATATCTCTCATTCCTCAGCAGACAAGTTAGAGACTATTTCTTCCATTGTTAGAGTGACTAGTGTCAGTGTAGGTAGGAAACAATCTGGTGTGTGAGCTCTGTTGCAGGGTTTTCAAGGTATATAGCTGAGTCATGAAAAGCTACTGCTTTTGCCTTGAGAGAAGAGGCAGGTTTGTGTTTAAAATGAACAGAGAACCAGAAAAAGAATTGAGAGAAGGGTTTGTAAATAGTTGTGCTCAGATGTTACAGCATGATGTTGGGTTTGAAACACCGGGAGCGTGACTTAAATGATGGGGCTGCTGGGAGGGAGGATGGAAAAGTGACGGTAGAAGTGGAATCAGGATGCGGAGAGAAGTCCAAGCACAACAGAAAGAGTGAATCAAAGAACTCAGGATATTACAGAGGATTAAAAAACGTAATCTGGCAATTCCTAACACGAACATTTGTGTGTGTGTGTGTAATGAGTCAAATGTGGCACTACAACTGTGAGCCGAGTGACAGAAAGGGTGATGCAATTATCTGCAGTGAGAGTGAAATGATGTGCATAAGGTGTGGGAGGAGAGGAGATGCTCCATAGCTACCACAGGCAATCGCAATCCACGGCTGCACATCCAGATGTCAGAGAAGGAAGCCTGGAGGGGAAGGGGTAGATGGGGTGAAGGGAGCGTTTAAGAGCTGTTGCTTCCCATTGCTTTAGATGTTTTTCCGTATCAAGGCAACACTATCGTAACTAGGGCAGGTTTTGCATATAGGGTTACAACATCAAACTCTCCGAAATCAGAGCATGTAAACAACATCCTAGACGGGTCAGGACATCAGGACTGCACTGTCTTGAACTTGAACTCAAAGACCCAGAGCTCAGGTGGGTTAGTCTCTCCTCAGAAGGATGCAGAGGGCCATTGAAATAAGAAGGGAGCTCGTCCCATCGGGCCACGTTTTTGTCCTTAGTTAGAGCGCTGCTGCTGCTCTGTGCCTGTGCTTCAGAGGACAGAGCTATGTTCACCTTGCACAGTAGGTCCTGGTTTGGGTCAGTGGTGAGATTGTAACTCTAGGGGTGATGGAAGTTACTGTGCACAGGCACAGATTTACCAGCTCTCCTCTTACACTGCAAAGAGTAGTAGCAAGCGGGTCCTGGGACACAGCCAGGAGTTGCACAGTGCCCTGGTTCACACGGAGGCTGAGCCCCCTACCAACCCCAGTGGGTATTTGGGCTTGGCTATTCCCAAAGCCCAGCTCTTGAATCTTGCAATGGTAGTGCTGTGCTCACAAGGCTTTTTGACTGCAATTTCCTTAGTAATTTTTAAACTACAAAGGAAGAGGAAAGGCAATTCAAATCTTTCATCTTCCACTGCGCACTGCATTTGTCTCTGACATGTCCAGCCAGATCTGTGGGGAGACACTGTCCTCAGTTAAACTGGTGTAAATCTAGTGCGACTCTGAGCTGCTCCTTCAGCAGATATGGTGACAAGAAAGAAAGGAATTAAGCTTGCAGCTGGTAATTAGTTTGTGAAGTATGTGCTGTGCTTTAGGGCCTTTCTGGATGCAAAAAGCTGTATAAAAGTTTTTATTAGTTATTAATAATAAAAATACCCAAGAGCTCCAGGGAAATCATCCAAAGAATGGAGCAAATCAATGACAGAGGCAGCTTTCAATCCATCCTCCCTGTTCTGTGCTACTTAAGCTCTCCTCCCTATTCTCCTCCAAGGGTCAGACACACAGAGGAAGGGAGAGACCCCCACTGCAAGTGTTTAGCAATTTGGCAGTCTCAGCAAATCTCCTGTGCTCTCCCACACAACATCAGCAGCCTGCAGCAGGAACTGTCAAATCTGAAACACAACTGACAGCCAGCAGTAGAAATTTGGGGGAAGAGCAGGGTGTTGGAATTCCTCAGCTTGCTTCCCATGGGAAAACTGCAACCCTACTCTCGTGGTCCTCAGGGCCTTTCATCCCATTGTCCTCCCTGTCCCTGGGAAAAGGACTGGGCAGGTAAGCACCACTCTCTTTCTTCTTTAATGATCTCTGGGTGATAACTGGGGGTCTGGTTGCAGTCATCTCTATTGGGGTGAGGGGCTTCACTGGGGCTTCACACACCCTGCTTTGGCTACTCCAGCCCAGCAGATGAGAGGGAAGTTTATTTTAGGTGAGGAAATCAAACAATGGAAAAGCTGTGTTTTCTCTAGCACTTTTTATACCCCAGGGAACCCAAAGCCCTTCATGCAACACTGAGAAAGATCCCCCAGCGCAGTGGCTCCACAGACAAGCATGGCAGCTATTACGTGCTCACTGAGCTTGCACACAACTTGCCCTCAGAGAGCAGGGTTGGCTTTATCCAGGCAGAGAGCATTGGTTATCCCTTACTCTGTTCAGAAAGTACCCTGGGTTTTTGCTGTCCCTTCAGGCAGCCCACCAGAGATGGCCAGGAGGGAACCTGGCATAGGGTTTCCATGGCAGAAAGCCCTGCTGACTGAAGCACTTTGGGTTGAGCTGCAACGTGCAGGCACATGCACTTGTGGACATTTTCTGTCTTGTGCCTTTTATGCCCTGAAATGCACCACCTACAATCAGGAAAGAAACTCCACGAGAAAGAGGACAGGGCTTTCTAATTTCATGAGTTCCTCTGTAGCTGTTGCCACATCTCATCCTACAACCCGGAGCAGTTCACCAGATGGGCCAGGGCCACCTAGCCCTGTGTACTGGGGAGCACCCTGGAATCAGGGCAACATGAGTGTGCTGAACCTCTTCAGGTTACCTAAACCCACTCACCACTTGTGACCCAGACCTCACTCACAAAATCATCCAAAGCCTCCCACATGGTCTTAAAGCAGTGAGAAACCAAACGGAAGACAGGTCAGGAGGAGAGTAGGGCTGACTGGATGAACAGCAAGCCTCTTCTTGCAGACAGCTGGGAAGGAAGCCACTGCATCCCATGCTATCCCAGAACGTTTTACTCCCTTCCATGGGATGATGTCCCCAAGGAGAGGACAGCCTCACTCACTCCATTGAAGCCCCTTCCCAATCAGCCTGAACACTGAATCTGAATTTGACTTCAAGTTGCTTTTTGCAAAGGGATTTGGTTTTTGAAGAGTATGGGCCCTGTACAGTTTTAGGCTCATAATGCCTTGGGATAGAATCATAGAATCATTAAGGATCGGAAGGGACCTTGAAAGATCATCCAGTCCAATCCCCCTGCCACAGCAGGATCACCCAGACCAAGTCACACAGGAACATGTCCAGGCAGGTCTGGAATGTCTCCAGAGAAGGAGACTCCACAATTCTCCTGGGCAGCCTGTTCCAGTGCTCTGGTGCCCTCCCTGGGAAGAAGTTCCTGCTGATATTGATATGGAACCTCCTCTGTTCCAGCTGGCATCCATTGCCCCTTGTCCTGTCACCAGATGACCTNACAGATGTAGTCTCATAAGTGCAGAGTAGAGGGGGAGAAGAATCTCCGTTGATCTGCTAACCACCCTTTCAGTACAGTTGCTGGTAGGGCAAATCCCCAGAGTAACAACCCTCAACATCTGTGAGAGCTGTAGGAATGCAGTGCTCTCTGTGCTACAAGAGCCAGGACACAGAGTTTACCTTATTACACATCTTGTTGGTTTCTCACTTGGGTCACAGGAGTTCAGAAAGTGCTGGTAAACACAGTCTGTACCCCACAGGGCTGAGCACAGGGTAGCTGGCCCGCCTGAGACTGATCAAATTGCTTTCGCACAGCTAGCTGTGGCTTTCAGTGTCTCCAGAGGAGCTGCTACTGTTCCAACTTGCTGCTTTACTCCTAATCCACATCAAACACTGGGTGTTAAAGTAGATAGTGCACAGATTTGATTTGAGGTCCCTCTTTATGCAGCTGAGCGGAAAACAAATGCCAAGCCTCGCGCGCGGTGTTAGCTGTCGGAGGCTGCTATTAGAACATTAATAATTGTATTATTGTTATTTCCTCTGTGTTTGCAGGGACCCCGGGTAATTTAGGAGGAAACAAAGTGACTTGGCCCTCTCCTGAAGTGTTTACAACCAAAGTTAGACTTAAGCACAGCACCGGGTTTATTTAACAAGCAAACAGTGCCAGCAGGGTGTTTGGAAGAGGGAGGTTTATAGCAGGGCAGGATTGTGAGGCATTTATGGGGGGGTGCTGGGGTGTGCGGAGCCTGGCTTTGGAACTGAAACCCGTGGAGGGGAAAAGTGAAGCCAGCGTTAGGTCCTTTGTGTTTTCAGTGGGATGCTCTCCTTCTGATCCAGTGAGGGTAACAGAGCATTGGAACAGGCTGCCCAGGGGGGTTGTGGAGTCTCCTGGATGTGTTCCAGACCCACCTGGATCGGTTCCTGTGCGACTTGGTCTGGGTGATCCTGCTGTGGTAGGGGGATTGGACTCGATGATCTTTCGAGGTCCCTTCCGATCCCTAAGGATTCTATGATTCTATGACTGGTCTTGCAAGGAGTGCGAGCAGTGGAGGGAAGGATGGTTTGGAATGGGCAGGCTGAAGGAGAGGCTACGAAAGAGGAATGTGAAATTACCTGTGGAACAGGCTGCCCAGGGAGGTGTCTGAGCCACCATCCCCTGAGGTATTTAAAAGACATGTAGATGTGGCACTTAGGGACTTGATGATCTTAATGGTCTTTTACATTCTAAACGATTCTATGAGTCTACACTGAGAGAAGGCATATGGGGGAGCAGGTACTGCTGCTCAGTCATAATAACCCCTTTGAAGCTTGACTGCAAACCGTGCTGCTGCACCAATATTTTTTCATCCATTGAGCACACTAATTTATTACAGAAGAGTCTGTAGGTGTGAGCTATGTGCTAGGGCTAATCTCTGAAGCGTTTTCAGCTACTCTACACATAACATTACTCTTGCATCCTGGGGAGGAGGCTATTCATAATGGGATAAAATTTACTCACAGTGCTAGACTAGGGAATATTATTTCTAGCCTGATCTGATGCAGTTACACTTAGTTAGAAACCTGAAAGGCTGTTTCAGGGCTTTGAATGATGTCCAAGGGAGGTGGCCAGGATTGTATTGCCTGGAGACATGCCCACCTGAGCTTCTTACATCAGACTGCCTCCTCAGCTACCCTCCACACAGAGTAGTGTAGGTATTCAGAACTGCAACTTCCCTGCTTTAAAGTCTGAAACAAGGAATTAGCTCCTAAACACTGACAAAACTCAAATGCCTTCCAGATCTGCCAACTCCTCCTTTCAACAAATACCACAAATACCAAATTCTCCACTGGAGTTGCTGGTCTGAAGTTCTAGCTCCTTCCTCAGTTTCTAATTTAGAGCTATAGCTGCATCAGTCTGTGAAACAACAGCAAATGTGCTGAACCTTAGATGCTGACCTCATTATCTCACCTTTGAACTGGAGTTGCCAGGATGAGAAATGTGCCAAGATGAAAGAGTGGCAGCACTCAGACTCAGTGTGTGTTTGTCTCTTCTCTAGGAAGCCCAATTTCTTTGCCTAGGCTACAGCCACTGCTGAAAGCTTTTCTCTCTTGAAGCTGGGCAGGGGTTTTAAATGAAAATTTCTCCAAACATACATTCATTTACAGTGAGTCTCTTTTAGAAGCAGTAGGAATTTGGTTTGGCTGGAGGAAGGGGTCTGGGCTTGTTTTAATGGTGTTCCCAAATAAAGTCAGGGCCTGGATAGCCTTGTTTGCATTTGGGTCTGCCTGGCGTGATGGAATCACGTTGCAACGTGGCATCTCTTGCAGATCCCTCCTGCTTTCTCTGTCCTGCTCCACTGGTAGTTCTGTACTATAGAGACTGTCTTAACAAAGACCTACCTCTAGCAAGTTCACATGTAATGGCAGATGACAGAAATAGACATCACCTGTCATCATACTGCTCCATGTCATCTGGTGCTAGGACAAGGGGCACTGGGTGCCAGCTGGAGCAGAGGAGGTTCCCTATCAATATCAGCAGGAACTTCTTCCCAGGGAGGGTCCCGGAGCACTGGACCAGGCTGCCCAGGGGGGTTGTGGAGTCTCCTTCTCTGGAGATATTCAAGACCCACCTGGCTGTGTTCCTGTGCCACTTGGCCTGGGAGATCCTGCTGTGGCAGAGGGATTGGACTGGATGATCTTTTGAGGTCCCTCCCCATCCCTAATGACTCTATGATTCTCAGAGGGACAAAGACACTTGGATCTGATTCCCAGGTGAATAAGGTAAATTGTTGGTCTTTGGACAATTTCACTGCACCTAACACATGGTTTAATTCTAAACAAACAAACAAAAAGCCATTAAACCCCATCTTTGTCCCACTCCAGCGTAGAACAGGAGGCTTTAAAATGTCAGAGTTTGATGGGACAGGAAAATAGTTCTCTATATTTTTCCAGCCTGGTCTCTGCTTCTACCTGTGTCAGCTCCCATGCACCTTCATTAGCGTATGTTTACAGCTTCCCTTTGCATCCTGCTGGGACAGCAGCAGCTGCTAAAAGCTGTTCCTTGGGAATTGCTTGTTTACTTTGCCCCCAGTCTCACATCTCACTCTGTCAATCTGTTTCTTCAAAACCAACCTCTGAGATGCACTGTGCACCGAGACCTTGTGTTCTTTTGGCCCTCTTGATCAGCACAGGCTTGGAAGGCTGTGGTCTTGTTTTTGCCAAGCCAACAGTTGAGTCATGTCAACCTCAACCATGACATTCAGTCTCCGCTTTTGTCTCTGGTGCAAACTGTCTCTCCTGGAGCCATTTTTAACACCAACATTAGTTTTGGCCAAGCTAGAATCAAAACCAGGGAGGTTTTCCTCTTGCTTCCGCTGTGACCTGGCATAACAAATCCTCTGTGTAAATGCTTCTCCGGGGATGCCCTCCGTTTCTACTGAAGGGCTCCTCTTTTCCTGTAGTGCTCTTCACAGTTGCTGCAGAGCATAGGTGGTTAATACATCAGAGCGAGAATTAATGACTTCTCCTAACCACTGGGATCCTGTAACAACCCCACACTCGGAGATTCCCCTGCGGGGGGGAGAAGAGAGAGCATTTCTTGACTGGTTGGAAGCCCTGTGTACAGAATACCTGTGGAGACTGGCAGGGAAAGCGAGAGAGCTGGGACTGGATGCCTTCCAAGCATCAGAGCAAAACTGAGTCTCTCAGTGGAGGATGCTAAATTTTGACAATGGGGAAGAAACAGAGAGACAAAGGGTGAGTGGGAGGGGAAAGTCTTTCCCTGCTAACGCTGTCTGCACGCAGCATGAGGCATTAGTGTGCATTTCCACACGCCATCACGTGTACCTGGGGTTCCACCAGCAGCTAAAAGGGCACAGTCATGCCCCTAGGATTTCATAGCACAAAAGCCCCAGCCTTTGGGGCACTAGCAAGTGAGGATGCCCAGCTCTTCACAAGAGGTTGTCAGCAGCCGTTAGGCAGCAGCTACAAGGTCCGGATCCTGCTTGTGGTGAGGTCAGTGGTGAAACCAGTGGGGACAAGATTAGGTCTGAAACGCGCAGGCTGGAATGAGCGAAGTGCCTGAGAAAGGTCACAAGCTGAGCTATGGCATGTTCATGCCTTGTTTGCTCCTGGCTGTGGCCGGGTGTCTCTGAATCATTCCTCATTCTAAAGATGTAATACAGTAAACAAAGTTAATAGTCAGAAGGGGCAAATCTTGCCAAGGGCATAGGAGAAGCAGAAGTCATTAACGCAGGACGAGTAGCAGTGGTAAATGAGTCCTGAGGGCAGACGTGAGGGCAGTGAATAAGGTTGTGTGGTGAAAGGCAGGGAGAGGGCGGCAGGAGAGAAGGAGCAGAGTCATTGCTGCAGGGAGATGGAGAGGGACTGGGGAGGGGGAAATGTGCTGTGTGAGCAGTGAGTAGGGTGGGAGAGGAAGGAGTGAGCAAGCTCCTACAGAGCCACGTGAGGCCTTGAAGATGAAATGAGGAACTGAACTTTGATGTAGAAGGAGACTGGAAGTAGGCATGGGGATTTGAGAAGAAAGAGTGACACAAGTGGAACAGCAGGTAAGGAGAAGATAACGTAGCTGCTGCATGCTGGGTGTTTTAGTGTGAGTATTAAGCCTCCCCTATAGTCCTGCTGGGCCTCTCCAGCTCTGAGAATTGAGTGGGTTTGTGCTTTCCTGATCTGGTCTAAATAGCTTGGCAAAACGTTGCCTCTGTGTTGCTTTTGCCTAATCAAACAGCCACACGTCAGGAGCGTTCGTTTGTGAGGGGAGGCAGTCAGGCTGACTATGAGCAGAGGGAGGGGTGTTATCACAGCAGCAGAACAACATGATGCTGAGGGGCTGAAGATTTCCCATGCTGGTCCACAAGCTGTAGGGTGGGGAGCACTTGTACAGAGTGGAAGCAGTGGGACTGCCTCCAACCTCAGGACCTCTTCAAAAGGAGACCGAGAGGGTAGTCTCAGTTGTGGAGATTTCCCTCTCTGCAGGGACCTTTGAGAAACCTGATGCAGTGGAAGGTGTCCCTACCCATAGCATGGGGGTTGAAACTAGATGTTCTTTAAGGTCCCTTCCAGCTAAACCCTGTGATATTACGATAACACTGCTGTCTCTGTCGTTGCAGCCTCCCTAGATCATGCCCCACCAACGACAGCTCCTGCAGGATGGGACTTCCAGCATGAGCAGGAAACATTGCTGTCCCTGTGGTTCCCTCCTGAGAGAAACCCCGTGTCCCATCTCTTAAACTAGGAGTAGATCCTCTTTTCAAACTGCACATCTCTGAAGCAATTTTATTCACAGGAATTTCTCCTATTCTTTCAGGCTTCTTAACAGGTTTTGCTTTGTGGTGGCTACTCTTTCTTCATGCTGCCCCTTCCTCTTTCTTCTTCTTTCCCAGCTACTAGAATCATAGAATTCTTTTGGTTGGAAAAGACCTTTAAGATTATTGAGTCCAGCTGTTAACCCAGCAGTGCCAAGACCATGACTAAGCACCACATCTACATGTCTTTTAAATAACTCCAGGGACGGTGACCCAGCCACTTCCCTGGGCAGCCTGTTCCGATGCTTGATAGCCCTTTGAATTATGACTTTTTTCCGAATATCCAGTCTAAACCTCCCCTGGCATGACCTGAGCCCTTTTTCTATTGTTCTGACACTTTTTTCTTGGGAAAAGAGAATGACCCAATCCTTGCTATAACCTCCTTTCAGGGAGTTGTAGAGAGCTTTATGGTCTCCTTTTCTCTATGCTAAACAACCCCAGTTCCCTCAACTGCTCCTCATAGGACTTGTGCTCTAGACCCTTCAGCAGCTTTGTTACCCTTCTCTGGACCCGTTCCAGTACCTCAGTTTTTGTAGTGAGACACCCCAACCTGGCAGTTTCTCACCTTCAGCTTTCTGATCCATGAGATTCTGTCCTAATGAGCCCAGCATTTCCCTCCCTACCCAGCGCTGCCTTGCTTAATTTGCAGCAGTCCCCGTTGTCTCTTCATCTCAGGATTACACTAAAGCTTTGATTCCCTTCAAGCATTATCCCTGCATGCCTTTTACTGAGCATCTGCAGCTTGACTGGCTCCCTCGTTGCCTCCCTCAGCCCATTAGGGCAGTACCTGCAGTGCTGTGTTAAATTCCATTCCTGTCCAACACAGTCTGCATTAACCCAAACCAACCACCGCTTCAGGATACTTCATCCAGTCTCTGATTTTCAATCACTTGGGTTACACTTTCAGCAACAACAGTGTGAAGCCCTCCTTCGTATCCAGGAGTGGTTTATTACAGATCATCTTGTTCCCCATTCCTTCTTGGTTTTCCAAGCCTCTCTTAGCCCTTCCTCCCTGTTTCTCTAACGCTGGTGTTCTTCCCAGCACACTCATGTTGTTCTCACCTCCTAGTCTTTTTTCCAGACAAGTACAATATCCTTATTTTAATCTTTCAATCACAGATTTCCCTGATTTATCTCACTTAGACTTAACACACCCCTCTCCTGAGCCTTTCTCATGCCTTTCCTCCTACTCTTTTTGCAGTCTTGGAAACATCCGACATAATTCAGTTGCTCAAGAAAACAACTACTTCTCTTGACCCTGCTACCCCTCATCGTTTAGGCCTATCTCCTTACTCTAGCATTTTACTGTACTCCCGTAACCAGTAATTCCTTAGCTTCTGGAACTCTGCTCAGCTCTTTGAAAATAAGCCATTATCTGCCGTGTCCTCAGGCTCCTCCATCGACACCACCGTTCCATTTAACAAGCACCCAGAGCTTCCTTATTCTTCATAGAGCACTTACAAGAGTCACTCCCTCTTATCTCTCCTGCATGTCTGTCCTCATCCATTTTTTGCTGTCGGTTCATGCAGACCACAGTGCAGAAATCTAACGATCTCCTTGCTGCTAATGATGCCCGATCCCCTTTCTTTTTTACCTCGTGGCAGCCTTGTGAAATGGTTGCCCACTCCATCTGTCTCGGGGTATTCATTGTGATGAAGATACTCTGGTTTCTTAGCAACTGCTCAACTTTCAAGAAGTTCTTTGGACGGGGATGTCTCTTCTGTGCTGGGATCCCTTCTCCAGGGATAAAAGATCCTTTACATCTTTTTTTCTCATAAAAACTATAATCATACTTAACAATCATGCTGCTTTTCATCCATGAGCTCAAAGCATTTTGCAAAATCAGTAAGCATCATTTTCTCCATTGTAGAGAAGGAAAAGCTGAGTCACAGAGATACCAGGGCCAATATTTTCATGTGTTCATTCATTTTATGCATCTTCATTTCTGGGAACCCAGTCTGAAGTAACTTAACCTAATTGCTTTGCAAAGGGAGCAGTAGGTCTCAGGCACCTTTGAAAGATACAGAATAGAATAGTAGGTGCAAAATACCTCAGATGAGAAATGAGTACCTATGAAAACGTAGTTGTATACCGTCTGATTAAGAGCTCAGTTACTTCTGGCATCAGAGCTAGAGACCTCTATTCACAAGGATACTGCCGCTTCAGGGTCTTCTTTCTGCCTTAAGTGATGGAGAGATGTGAAGGTGCAGCGCATCAGGGTATTTCAGAAGTATCAGAACCAATCTTCAGTTCATACTGTGACATAGCCATACCTCCTCAGTTGTTTTTTTTCCTGTGAGGAAGGGAGGAAGCGACCCTGCCCTAGAAGAACTAGTGGTTTAACAGCCAGGTTTAATACTGAATCCGCAGAAACTGTTTCAAAGTTCTCCCAGAGCAAAGACTTCACCCTGGATTTTCTCTATTCTAGCTGACTTAATTAATTATTTGGCTCTTCTGATTGCCTTTTCTCTTTCTCTCCTTCTGACCGTTGATCCCATCTCAGATCTAAGCAACCTTTTCCACTGAGAAAGTATGTTCCTGCAGAGCGTCAGCTCCAACAAACTGATGTTCGCAGACAAAAAACTGTCTTTCAGTAAAAAATTCCTGTGAGCTCTACCGGCCACTTTAATGTCAGTAGTCCTCAAATACACAGTGCTTTTATAGCTGCATAGGCTCTTCCCTGATTACCTGTGGCCTCTCTTGCCTAAGAAAGCCTATAGCCTTTTTTTTTGTAGGCAGAATATTTCCTCTTAATCTAAAGTGCTTCAAATAATCCATGTTTCTTCCTCATCCCTGTTTGAAACCTGTTCTGCATCTGCTAGCCATCATCTGGACGGTTTGATGAATGTCTAACTTAGACCCGCCTGGCTGTGTTCCTGTGTGACTCGGTCTGGGTGATCCTGCTGTGGCAGAGGGATTGGACTGGATGATCTTTCGAGGTCCCTTCTGATCTCTAATGATTCTATGATTCTCTGATCTTCTCTAGCTAGTGATATCCTAACAGCAGATCTAGTGGTCAGAACATCTGCAGCACAGTGTGACCTTTGCAATGTTCTTATGCAGGGCTTTTCCAAACTTGTTAGTGCAACTAAACACACCTTTACTTTTCTGCCTTTTCATCTCAAACCCTTGGGTTTCTATCCCTTTCGAGGCAAAATTTCAGGCTTCTCTCCTTTATTTTCCAAGGGGATTTGCTCCAGTGTGGGCCATGAGTCACATTTGTCTGCTAGCGCCGGCTTCCTCAGCATCCCACAGCTCCAGCTATTGACATATCTTTTTCCAATACAGCTTCCTTGGCCTGGGCTAACGTTTCCGTCTCTCTGCTTGTTTTCGACTCTCTTTTTCCCCTCTGTCTTGTTTTCAATTGATCTCAGATTTGTTTTCAATTGTTTTTTAAAACTTCAGGCTTGTATTTTTCCACTGTGGACTCAGGCCAGCCTGCATTTCTCTAGCACACAGTACAGATGCTACAAGAGATGGCATCTAGGCAAGAACAACCTCAGGTACCAGTATAGGGTGGGGATTGACCTGTTGGACAGCAGTGGAGGAGAAAGGGGCTTGGGGTCCTAGTGGCCAGCAGGATGACTCTGAGCCAGCAATGGGCTCTTGTGGCCAAGAGGGCCAACAGCATCCTGGGGGGGGTGGGGATCAGAAGGCAGGTGATCAGCAGATTGAAAGAGGTCCTTCTGTCCCTCTACTCTGTGCTAGTGAGAGCACATCTGGAGTCTTGTGTCCAGTTCAGGGCCCCCCAGTTCAAGAAGGACACAGAGCTGCTGGAGGGTGTCCAATGAGCAATGAAGATGATGAAGTAGAGCAGCATCCTGATGAGGAAAGGCTGAGGGAGCTGGGTCTCGAGTTTGGAGAAGAAGAGGCTGAGGTGTGACCTCATGAATGTCGATAAATCTGTGAGAGGTGGGCATCAGGAGGATGGAGCCAGGCTCTTCTCAAGATCATCTGGGGATAGGACAAGGAGCAGTGGGTGCCAGCTGGAACAGAGGAGGTTCCCTGTCAATATCAGCAGGAACTTCTTCCCAGGGAGGGTCCCATAGCGTTGGAACAGGCTGCCCAGGGGGGTTGTGGTCTCCTTCTCTGAGACATTCCAGACCCACCTGGATGTGTTCTTGTGCAATTTGGTCTAGGTGGTCCTGCTGTGGTAGGGGGATTGGACTGGATGATCTTTTGAGGTCCCTTCTGATCCCTAATGATTCTACAATTCTATGATTCATTCCACAAAGAAGAACTTCTCAAACCTGTGCCCAGACAAACACATTCCTCACAACTTTTGCCACTGTGTGGTAGATTTTTGATTTCCTTCAGACAGAAATGCCCAGTGATGATGTTAATTCATTAATAGCAGTGTCTTATCAGAGTGATCATTTTTGATTATAGGTTCAACATTTGCTTTTTACAAACACGTTCATTTAAATGTTGCTGTTGGAGTGGAAAACCATGCCAGTACATTTGTTTGTGGAGCCGTCACAGAAGGCAGACGAATGGAGTGGGAACACAATTGAAGCAAATTTGTTTAACGTAAACTGAACGATCACACACAAATATTTTATGTGGTGTTTTCAAAAACCTATCTCCTTTCCCATCTGACAGCACCAGATCATTTTTGCAAACTAAGAGACAGCATCCTGACAACAGGCCCATCAGTGAGCAGCCTGTCCCTTCAATCGGTAGGAGACACCCAACAGCAGCAGACATAGCCAGCTGAGCTTTCACTGAATGGGTAGTCTTAAAGATTTAGTCTAAAATTCAGGTTACACAATCATTCTGGTTGGAAAAGACTCTTGGGATCATCAAGTGCAACCATCAACCCTACTCTACAAAGTTCAGTCTTCAACACCACATCTAAGCACACTTCCAGTGACAATGATCCAACCCCCTCCCTAGGCAGCCTGTTCCACTGCCTGATCACTCTTTCTGTGAAAACGTTTCTTAATGTCAAGTCTAACCCTCACCTGTTTTAGTCTGAGCCCATTCCCTCTTGTTCTATCACTGATTGTTTGAGAGGAGATCAGCGCCAACTGTTCCACAACATCCTTTCAGGTAGTTGCAGAGAGTGAGGAAGTCTCCTCTCAGTTTCCTCTTCAAACTGAAGAGCCCCCACTCTTTCCATCGCTCCTCATAAGATTGATTCTCCAGGTCCTCCACCAGCTTCGTTGCCCTCCTCTGCACTCACTCCAGCCCCTCGATATCTCTCTTGTATTGAGGTGCCCAAAGCTGGACACAGTACTCAAGACGTGGCCTCGCCAGAGCTGAGTACAGGAGGACAATCACTTCCCTGCTCTTACTGGTCACACTATTCCTGATACAAGCCAGGATGCCATTGACTTTCTTGACCATCTGGGCACACTGCTGGCTCCTGTTCAGCCACCTGTTAATTAGACCCCCCCAGGTCCCTTTCTGCCAGCCACACCTGCCCAAGCCTGTAGTGCTGCAGAAGGTTGTTGTGACCCAAGTGCAGGACCTGGCACGTACACTTCACTCCAAAAGCACGCTCCCTCAGACCCAGTTTGGCTGCAACTACAGAATCCCTCATTGATGAAATAAGCAATTTAACAACGAAAATGTGACGGGAGAATCAATACTCACGGATAATGATAGGTAGAGGTATGAATTGCTACCTTCTCTTAGTGGAAATATATCAGCTTCCTCAATTACTGGTCTGCCCAGCTATGTTTCTTTTCTTGGCTGCTCCAGGAACGCGACTGTTATAGTACAAGGTAGTCTTACAGGTGCTATTAGGAGCACCACATCACTATCCTGTTTATTGGGCAGCAAGGGACAAGTGCGGGGGAGTTCAGCGGTAGTTAAGGTAGTTTAAGTTGGGTGAGTTATGTGCTGGCAGGACAGAGAAAATGACACATTACAGCAGATCTCCCTCTATCCAATTCACTCAGCTCAAGCTGTGAATGCAGCCAAATTTATATGATTTGCTGGCATTTTTATTGGTTATAAACTTCCATCTCCATCTGAGCCAGTGAAACGGCTCTTGTAGCTCACTGGATCAGAGACCTTAGCCACTGAGAAATCCTCAAATGATACCCAGATATGGTGTGCAGTGGAAAGGCTGCAGTGCAAAGCAATGGCTGGGGGTAAATCATAGAGTCATAGAATCATAGAATCATCAGGGACCAGAAGGGACCTCAAAAGATCATCCAGTCCAATGCCCCTGCCACAGCAGGACACTCAGAACAAGTGCAGGCTGGTTTCAAATGCCTCCAGAGAAGGAGACTTCACAATCCCCCCAGACACCCCCGTCACCCTCCCTGGGTAGAAGTTATAGAATTGGTCAGGGTTGGAAGGGACCACAGGATCATCCAGTTCCAATCCCCCTGCTGTGGGCAGGGACACCCCACCCTAGATCAGGCTGGCCAGAGCCTCAACCAGCCCGGCTAGGGACAGGGCTGGCTTTGGAAACTCCTACTGTAAACATTGGAAGAACTGGTTAAAAGAGAGAGAGAGCAGAGATGACAGTGTCACTGCATCCAGGCCTGGATCAATCATGCTCCTGAGCACCATTACATGCCTATCGTATAGATTATAAACTAGCTGTAAAGCTGATGTGCTGCCCTGTGAATCACACACATTTCTAACCCAACAAAGCACCAAGTGCTCGTCTACCACACAGAGCACAGTGCTCGGTGCCATAGGGCATATGAGGGAATACCAGTGAGCATAGCAGAGTCATTTGACTCTGGGTTCCTCTGGCTGCACAGCATTAGGTTTAGAGTGCAGTATCACTCTCTAACACATCTTCATTTCCTAGCTGGCCTGAGCAGTCACCTCCAGGAGACTGGGGTTAGCAGTAACTATATTTACTGCAGTTCTGCACCCCCGTCTCCCCCCCAAGAAAGAGATTGAAGGGATGGAGTGGGTCCAGAAGAGCAACGAGGCTGGGGAAGGGACTGGAGGGAAAGGCTGATAAGGGATGCTGAGGGAGCTGGGGATGTTTAGCCTGGAGAAGAGGAGACTCAGGGGGAGTCTTCTCCCTCTCTACAACTCCTTGAAGGGAGGTTGCAGTCAGGTGGGTCTGGGCTCTTCTCNTCTCAATAATTCTGTGATTCTGGCAATGTGTGCATGCAAGGAATTATTGGAGGTGACAGCAAAAGAAGAGATGCCTGCTGTGGCAGAGGGGGAGCTTCTGAACATCAAAGGGTCCAAGCTGTTACCAGTGTCTGCAGAAAGCCATCTGCAGCCCTGTAGCGGGTGCCTCTGAACCATCAGTGTGCTGGACCACTCAGAGATGCAACCTCCCCCAGAGCCTGGAGTTTGGGAAGGCTTCTCTGACTGCAGGTTCGACTGCCCTCATCGGACTGGACCCAGTGGGTCAGCCTGAAGCACTGTTATGTGTTTATCTCACACGTGTCCCAGCAGGAGCCTCTGCTTTGTGAAATACTGGTTCTAATTACAACCCAGGGTTTTCCAGAACAGGGGCATTGGCCAGCAGACATTGACGTGGTCTCAGATTGCCTTTTATTGTGTTTCTCATCCTCTCATCTGTCCAATAGACCATTGAACTATTGAGCAGCCCTGGCTGGCACAGTTTTACAGCTCTGAGACCTACAGCAGTACTTCCTCAGCACATGGGAACTATGATCCCTGTTGTATTTAGGGGAAAACCCCAGTTTTTATCTGAAACAGCTGAATTGGTTGATGTTGCTGCTAAAAACTTTCTTGTCTACTTTGGGACCAGAGGGGAAGTCTGATGAGGAGAGGCTGAGGGAGGACCCTCCCAGGCAACCAGTAGTAGGATTAGAGGGTAGGGACTGAAGCTGCCAGAGGAGGGTTAGGTCGGATGTTAGGAAGCCTTTCCTCACAGAAAGGGTGATCAGACCCTGGACTGGACTGCCCAGGGCAGTGGTAGAATCACCATCCCTGGAGGTGTTGAAGGACAGCCTGGCTGTGGCCTTTAGTGCCCTGGTCTGGCTGCTGTGGTGCTGTCAGGTCCCAGGCTGGCTGAGCTCAGAGGGCTTTTCCAGCCTTAATCATTCTGTGAATCTGTGACTTAACTGGGCTAAGTTCCTGCTCCCAGGACTCTGAGGATGGCCTGGATGGGTTTTGATGCAGTGATTTCTCCAGCCTAACCCTTTGCCAACAGAAAAGGCAGAAGCCTGTAAGAGGTGACTCAGAATGACCCAGGATGGAGGGAAGCCTCAAGTGCATCTGACTACAGGGACTAGAGATAGGTTGTGTGGGATTTCACCTCCTGGTGTAGAGAGACAGCAGAGATGTTTCCATGGGTTCACAGCCTCCAGTGTGCACACAGTGAGCTTCCAAGAACCTCAATACTGCAGATCAAATTTTCCTACATCTCTTACTCTCTGGCTACTCTCTAGTTGTTATGATAAGGTAGGTGAAGCACTGCTTTCTTTCTGCTTGTGTACCACCTAGGAAAAGTCATACAAGGTGCTTCCTCTGGCTTAAATAAAGTGCATGGCCCAAGCAGGGTTTAGAGCTTGTATTGATTTGAGATGTAAGATGGGCTCAGCTCTTGATCAGTTGCTGCTGAGGACTGCTGAAGTGAGGAACTGGGATTCATTTAATAGGTGTGATGCACAAACCAAGAAGATTGAAGTATTAATTTTTAAAAAGCCATATGCCTCTGGAAGTTTGTGTAAGGCTGTCCTTCGCTGATATACCACACTCATTTGAAGTTCTCATTAGATACGGTATCAAACCTGGCCCCAGCTGGATAAAGCCATCAGCAGACTGGTCTGGCCTCACAGCTTACCCTATTTTGCTCTAGAGACTTTGTGAGATCCCTTTCCACCTAAATGCTTCAGCATTTCTATACTTCAAACTGGACTAACACAGCTGTCTGACTGACCTTTTCTTCACCAACACCTCCTGCCCTGTGGTTGGATGGAAACAAGCACAAGTGGAGGTGAAAGTCAGTGCTATGTCATTGCAAAGCCTGGCAAGCCAGTGCTAAGATACACACAGTATGATGACAACCGGACTATAAATAACTATAGAGCATCCTACCACAGGATCCAGCTGCTGAAACCTCTGTTATAACTAGAATTTACAAGGAGAAATGGAATCGTTGAAACTGAAAAACATGCCCAGGGAAAACCAGACTTTCCCAGGCTGCCAAGGTACTAACAGATTCCTGCCAGAGCATCGTGTAATAAACTAACAGACATTTCCATGCTAGTCCAAATGTAGGAAAAGGATCAGTGCTCCAGTGGACCCACTGCACTGGTGGTCACGATGCTCTTATCTGGTAAGTCTCTGAGAACACGTTGGGATGGGAGCCCAGACTTGACCTAAGATTTATGATGCATTGTACTTTCCAACTTACCAGTTGATACTGAATCAGAGAACAAGGGCTCTGATGGAACTCTAAAGCAGGCCAGGGTGTTTTATTTGTCTTGGAGCAATCATGGGTCCCACTGGTTGCTGTGTGCAGAGCAGGAACATCCTGACATGCCCATGAAAGAGCCTCAAAGGCCAAAACACTATGCAGTGTGCTGGATGTTGCTGCATTCCAGGGGAAAGTAGAAAAACAGCTCTTAGTTCACAAGGGATTGCATCAAGAATCCAAAAGCCACTGACTCTTAAAAAACCACCAGTAAAACCCAGGCGTAAGGTTTCCTAAGAGGCACCCCAGGACATTTCTGGGCATGCACGTGCTGTAGGACAGAGGATCAGGGTTATTAGCTTTATCCATCCTCCAGTGGAGCCTGTACAAGTTCATTCCATTACTGCACTGATGAGCCTGGTGCTGGCAATGAGGTCATGACTGCAGTTACCTTGGACCTTGGAGGGTCTCCGGGGACCTTTTCTCTAGGAATGCAGCTGCACAATTTCAACCTTCATTTATCTTACAAAGCAATGTGTCTGGAGTTGAAGGTCTGCACAACAGGATTCTTCATAATGGACTTGACAAATCTGGGGCAGTGCATAGAAAATCTCCCTGCAAGGGAACAGGTTTGGGTGCTCTGACACTGGTTTTCGCTCTTCAGCAGATGGAAGACTATTTAGAGATGGAACACTGAAGATGGCATGGTTGCCAAGGCTTGTGTCCTGGTGTTGAAGGGAAGGGAGCTGTCAAACAGAGAGGTTATGCTGGTGAGCAACTCCCAGACCACCCCAACTCCACTGCAGCAGAAGAACTGAGTGATCAGAGAACTTGAGTAGATACTTCTTTTATGGAAGTGGAGGGTTTCATGAAGAGTTGTTGTCCCTGTAGAATGCGACCAAGGAGAGATATGAGATGTGTCTGAGGAAAGAAACTAAGATGGAACAAGAAATGTCCAGCCATCCAAGCAGATGGAAAGTGGTAGCCCTGGCTAGCCTGACAGACTTGTTTGTATGTGCATGGTGAAGCCTGGAGATGAGCTGCCAGTGATAGCTGAGTGCATTCTCTCCCGGAGGACTACTGGATGGATCCTTAGACTGGGATCCTCCTGTGAACTCAGTGAAGCATACACCAGTTCCAGACTGTGTTGCCAAGCTCAATAACTTGTGAGAGAGGAGTAATGTAAAGACAGTTTTGTCACTCTGGACTTCAGAAGTAACTCTGGACCTCAGAGGCTACTCTGGCTGAGTTCAGGATCTTCACTCCTCTCCTGAAACAATATATCCCAGCTAGGAATCGAGTCCTGGGGGTCATACAGAATAAAGCTAAGATGAGCATGCTTCATCTTCTGATGAATAACAAAAGCTGAGGGTTGAACAGGCTTTCAATTTTGTTGTTTCATCCTGCCAGTAGCTATTGGAGCCTGTAAGGTTGCTGAGGTATTGCTAAACTCGCTGTGTCAGAACCTGCTCCACTCCCCAAGGATAGGGGAGCAGAGAGAGGGTTCCTTTAGGGAACAGCAGAAAGAGAGGGAGTACAGAAAAGATCTTGGAAGGAAAGCCAAGGACAATCAGATATAGTCATGATGCCTTGGCTGGAATGAGTATTAAATAATACTTCCGAGTTGCCCATAAAGTCAAGATCCTGGCAGAGGCTGGATCTGGATGCCAGCTCAGCGTTTCTATGCTATGGTAATAATACCATGGGGACTCAGTCCATTTTCCTCATTGAAATCATCAACTCAAGTGAATTAACTTTGTTTCTACCTCACCCAATCTAAGTCATCCTCCTTTGAAGTCCTCCTTTCTCATTCATGCTGTGTCTTTGCTCTCCATCTAAAATCCAGTGCGCTTCAAAGGCAACCGGAGTAGAAACCACAGAAGGGACATCGAGCTCTTTTATCCAAAAGAGACCTACAGAGAAAATTAATCCTGCGTTTGGACACTGTAACAGCACTTAGATTAGAGAGATAGAAGTAGCACGGCTGGACTGCTGACTATACCCCTGCATGCTGCCCTTGAAAGGGACTTATTCAGGGGACTTTGCTCAGCCACACTGTAATGCTTGGTGACACAGAGGAAGGTGGAAAACCTCGTCCTGATGTTACATAATCGCATCATGTAACTTACACTGAGAGATGAGTTCAGCTCTGCAACTGTGTGCTGGCACAACCATAGTGAAGTGAAATTGTTATAAGAAGGAGTGAGAAGGGGTTTAGGGAGTGACTTTTCCGTCACATCGCTCAGGGAGAAAATCTCAATGAAAGCCATCAGCATTAATGCAAGCCAAGTGGAACCTGATAGGAATTACCTTGCTGTTTTGTCAGCATTGCGTGGAACACAGGGATTTAGGAAGATTTCCTTGGTAGAAGCACATTTAGGAAGGCAGTTCTGTTTCCTCTGAGCTGTGAGATGCACAAACCTTTGGGAATTTACATTTCTCTCAGGATCCGGTTTGTATTCAGCTCTCCAGATTTTTATGGGAGACCAACAAACCCGTTTTACTGGTACCCATTAGCAGCAGACACAACTCCTATCTGTGTGCCATGAGGGAATCACAGGGATAGAAGGGAAATTCAGACTGCCAGCTCTAATCACTGCACCATTCTAAAAATGACTTCCGTGAGCTACAGAGAGAAGAGCCAGGATGGACAGGCAAATACTCTTTCTCGGTGCAATAGGCTGCCAAGCCCCAAGAATGGACTTCAAGAAGTCCTTCTGAAATCATTGAACAGGTCATATCAAAGAAATGGCATGTGTGACAGTAGCCTTTGTTGCCCGCTGACATGTTGGATCCAGGAACTGGAGAGGGAAATGGATGTAGTAAGTGAAGACAGACCAGCACAGAACATAGGGATCCCAGAGAAAAAGGTATGTGCTACAGCAGAGACATTTCCTAACTGCATTTGCTGGTGTTGTGCTTGGCTCTGAGCAGAATTGTTTGCTGCTTTTTCTTGGGAGCTCACAAATGTTACCTCCTATTTAAAAGGGAAGAGAAGGAAGAGCTCAGCTGCAGGGGAGGACAGAGAAATCAGAGAGCAAGGGAGGAAGCAGCGGCAAAAAGAGCAGGTATAGTGCACGTCTGATGATGTCCATCTGTTCCTCATTAACCAGATGTCCCCCACCCACCTCCTGAAGTGCCACTGACTGTATATTGTCAGGACAAGAAGGGGATAACAATGCCACCATGGTGCGGACATTCATACACCAACAGGGGTCCTGCCATGCAGCCATCCCTCCCTCCACTACCCTTCCAGACTGGATGCCAAGTCCCTCTTTTTCCTAATCAGCTTTTAAACAGTTACATCCTCATAAAGCTCCTTGCATTATAATTGCCATGTGCTTCAGCCCGCTCTGAAAACAGCAAGTGATTTCAGCCCAGTTTGCCAGAACCAGACCCTACTTCCTGTAAGTGTGGCCCCACTTCCTGCACTATTTAAATGAGAAAAGAGTGAATCCTTGATTTAAAAAGCGATTTCTGCTTGCCAAACTTCATCATTTTAAGAGTCAGAGAGTCCTTGGAGTCACACCTGTATCCAAAGAACAGCAATAGATTTATGGACAATTCAACCTACTAAAGATTATTCAGAAATGCAGGAAGAGCCATAAATTACTTTCTCTATGTTGTTAGCCAAGGATCATTTATAATAAGAGCCTATCGAGTCATCCTCACTCCAAGGGTGATCTGTGCATTGGTCTGTGTGTGGGCATGTCAACGTAGGAAGACTCCGTCTCATAGCCTGAGCTACATTCACAGCCCTTTCAAGGGAAGCTTTCCTTTACCTCCTTGTCCCTGATGAAACTAAAGCACTCTGTCCTCTACCCCCTAAATCATAGCGCAGCGTGGCTCATAAATTCTAGTGTGCAAATGGAGCATCTGTGGAGCTGCAGCCACAGATGATGTGATGCTTCCACCTATTTCCTGCTATAAAAGCTCGCCGGTTGTGCTGTGCACTGGGTCCCTGACTCACGTAGCAGCTAGAAGATAACGTGTCTCCTGATCTTGCCTTTTTGCTCTGAGCCTGTATGCAAGGAACTTGAATGAATGGAGGAGATCCAAGTGGGCAGGTGTCCTCCAGAGCCAGCAGCTCTGAACACTTGCCAGATGAGCAGCTGAAGGCCCCAATAGCTTGTTGAGATAAGAATGTCTACCTCTTTCAAAGTCATTGTACTCACTGAGCCTGCAGTGGTACCAGGATAGCACTAGGTTTAAATGTGTCTTCCCTGTTGAGCAGCTTGTCCTGAGCACCATGCTGATGTGGGACCTCAGCATGAGCTGCGTGCTGTCCTGGGTGTCACAGTGCTATTAAGCTGCTGTGTCTACGAGCGTGGCTTCAGTGTGGGTGCCTGCTGTCTGTTAGGCAGAAGAGTTTGTCCTTCATACATCATTGACAGCAGTTCATCCTCAAACCCTGGTGGGTGATGACTGAGACCAAACACAGTGGTGGTGGGACTGCAGAGTGCAAAACACTGGACAAAGCCAGATGAGGATGGCAAGGATTAAGGAAAGACTTGGGTGAGAAACGAAAGGGGAATCTTCATCAAGAGACAGGACAGAATGGATGGCAGAGAGGGGAGTAAATGTTTTTTGAAAGAAAAAAGCCTAATTTAGTGGATGGAATAACCACTTTCAAATTATGAGCCGACAGTCTTAAGGCAGGAGAACCCCAGTGAATCAAAGGGAGAGAGAGCAGTGGGTGGTCTGTGTTTTCTGATTGTTGCTGGGTTCAGACATGATGTGTAAGTTCATCTCTATCACACAAGTGCTACCTCTAGCAGTGCCTGAAGAATTAAAGTGTAAGCCAGAAGGCTCATGTCTCATGGTAGGAAGGCTGCACTTAAGCTACACAGGGAAGCTGTGCAAGCCTGCAGGGAGAGGCAACTGCAGTAGGGGGTCAAGCTCTCAGGAAAGAATGGTCGATAGAGGCTCTGTGCTCCTCAAGCATCCCTGGAGATGCCCAGTCAGGTGTAGTACTTTTGTCTCTCTTTACGCTCCAGAGGCTAAAAGCACATTGGAAACTCAGCAGCTGGATTCTGAGGCAGCAATCTGATTAGTGTCCAGCAAATGGCTCCCAGCCAGGTTAGTGACAACCTGATCAATCACATTCAGAAAATCCCTTTTTAGCTCCACAGCTGACATTGGAAAAGATCTGGGAACCTGTCTGGGAATTGAAGGCACCCGCTGAACGTGAATGAGAAAGAAAAAAAACCCACGGATAAGCCAGAGGAGAAATAACTGAGTGGATGATGGTGAGATGAATGTGCTGGTGAGCTGAAGAAAACAAGCCACGAGAGATGCCAAACTCCGTCTTTGCTTGCATCATGCAGCACAAATGAGGCTGCACTGCGGTGGCAAGATAACCCGAATGCATTCCTATGTCTTGCTTTTCCTGTAGAAAAACACACCTGAAAATTCCTCCAGGTGGGTTACAACTGACGTGGGAAACCTGAGGAGGAAGCTGGAATCCAGCAAGACATGGAAAGGCATACTCACAGTGACTGTTGTTGCTATTAAACACCATCTCTTACAGATGTACACGGGAACTCGGTATTGGAGCCTTCTTACATCACGAAGGTTAAACGAGTTAATCTGCGTGTTGGCATCACACACACCATCCCTGAACGTAAGGATCAGTGGGTTACGCTCACCTGTAGAGGCTATGGATGTGACCCTGTATGTCAACATCAGGCTTTACTTCCCTGACACTGCCCAAGACTTCAACAGCGTGGATTGTCTTTTTTCCTCTGCTGTTTTCTTCCTCTTACTCAAAAGCAGTAGAGAGTTGGTTCAGTTTTTTTCAGTAAAACCTTTTTTAGGTACTAAGTCAGTCTGCAATTGCAGCAAGAACAATACCCCAGTGTTCTCTCTTTCCCCTTTGGTTCTAACAAACCTCTGAGTATCAAACAGCCTTTGCTTTGGAGAGAAAAAAGATAATCATGAATGACTTAAAATAGCTCTGCTGAGGAAAATATGAGTTTGATTTCAATTGCAAAGGGAATAACTTGTTTTTTTCCTGGCTCACTCGCTGACTCCAGTAGAAGACCAGCAAGATCTGATGCAGCTCCTGCAGAGACAACCCATGTTCAAAGAATCTGGGAGCTTGCAAGAAGCGCAGCAGAGCTTCAATTGGCTTTAATACATTACTGGCTGTAATCCGTGACACTTCTGTGGTGCTGCGGAGATCATCTGTGTACTTCTCCCTAGGAAACAGGCAATACCCTTCTGGCCAGCTGTGGGGCCAGGTAAAGAGTGCTCTGGGAAGGTGGTGGAGTGAGCTAGACGTGGACTTAAGACGCGGTGAAAAGTGAGTTCAGCTCTGCCGCAGCCTTTGAGCGCGCTTGGCTAAGCACTTAACCTTCCCGAGTCTCGAATTCTCTACATATTGAAACGGGTACAGGAGCATTTTCTTGTGCTCCAGGGAAATGCACTGAGAGGTGAAAAAGCAGGATGACTTCTGTTGCTGCGAGCAGAGGACAGCCACACCATAGAAAGTGCAAGCTGAATCTGCCCCCCCACCCCCAGCATTGGTTGTGCTGATGAAAAATGGGACATCCCCCTCAGTAAATCATCTGCTAGTCTCTGTTTACCTGACCAGTGATGGCACTAGTGGGTTGAGAATGTCATCCTGATTGGTACCAGTAAAGCTTTCATGCCACAATCTGGCAGTCTATTCTGGAGGTGCCATGTGTGTCATGGAAAAGAAAGGGATTTTCAGAGGTTTAAAACTGTTATTGAGACTACTCTTACATTCCTTCCCTGTGAAAGCAAGCGCCAGTGACTACTCAGCTAACCACACAGACCTCACAGGAGGCCATAATGATCTCGGAGTAGCCTTTCAACGCATAAGAATGTCAACGAGTTAAATCTTTGCCATTTCAAGTGACTTCTGTAGGGAAGCTATGGGTTTCCAGCATTCTCAGTGGTATCTGAAACAAGAAGGATGACGATGGTGTGGGGGTTAAAGGTAGCGTTGTGCTGTGCTTGTATATTTTTCTGGCCATCAGACCAGAAGAGATTGGCTTAGTCTCTGATGCAAGTTATCATCACCTCAGGGCTGTTCTAACATATACCTGACCAAATCATAACTCGAAACATGGTGCCACTGAAGCACAGGACTCCTGCAACATGATGTCTTGTTACTTGTGCTGTTTGTCCTTTGGCCACCTCCTTTAACTGAGGGGAGTCTTGTTCATTTCTTGGCTATGTGGGGGTTTCTTGATAACAGGGGATTTAAACCAGCGATGTGCAGTGATGGTAGCAGAGGACGGGACCTCTGTCTGGCTGTGTGGAGCCAGGCAGCGATACAATTAACTGAAACAGCAGGATATTTTCTGTTGAAAACAAAACAGAAGCCACTGGCTCAAGACTCGGTCTTGCCTGCATTGGGCCTTGGGCAGGTGTTGTGCTGAAGGGGACAAATCACAACAATCACAGAGTCTGCTTAATGCAATAAATGAGGCAAATGCACGCTCTCCAGTGAGGAGACTGGATGATCTTTTGAGGTCCCTCCCGATCCCTACTGATTCTGTGAGATACTTTAGCTATTAGAGGCACTCAAAGGCTACACAGCAAACCCTCCTCATCATTCCCCTGAAGTACTCCAGCAGCTCTCCTGGTAAGTTCAAGAGATGCTATCCGAGGAACCCAGAGTGACCCCATGACCCAGCAGAAACCTGTATGACACAGCAATACCTGATACAACCAGTACAAAATCACCACAATAACCTAGCATGACCCACAAGATCGACTGTGCGACAACATTTGATTTATCACAAGTGACATGGATTTAATCACTCACCAGAGAATGCCGAATGACGCAGCACAGCGTTGCTCACTGTGGCTCTACTGAACTGGCAGACTCCGATTGGCTTTGGGATCACACCCAGTGGGTGATTCATCCAATTAACGAGCGGCCGGTCCTCCCAACACTAATGAAATACATGTCTAGTTTACTTTCTAGCAACCCATTTTAGGCTTTTCTGCTGTTCTCATCACCTAAAGGTATGAGCACATCGGAAGTGACGGACAGCTGGAGGTGAAAAGGAAAATCTGATTGCTAATAGGAGAGAGTTGAATCAGTTGTGACTTTATAATCAGAATACAAATGATCAGTCAGCTAATTAATTACTCCTCTGGCTTGGCACGGGTTGGATGGTGAACCCCCACCCCAGTAACATTAACACTGAATTGTTAAGGACTGTGTGTGCTAAGCAAACCAGTGTTCAATCATTGCTGTAAGATTTATAGCTCAAATATGATTTCAGGTTTCCTGCAGGCAATGAAAAAAGACACTGTGGTTCTTCTGCAGTGGAAGGAAAAGGAAAGATTTCTTCAAGATGAGTAGAAAACTACCCACTAAGATCACTAATGTGTTGGCATGTGGCAGCCAGAGCATAGATAGAGGGACTGGTCCTCGAATTCATTCCAGTTGTTTAGCTCTATTTAACAACACAAGGTGGCTAGGAATTTTGCTGCCATGCCATTTGAAGACACTCTGTGTGCGGGGGAAATCGTGGATGATATAAACTCAGGGACATGCGAAGGTGACAGTAGTTCAAGTCTCTTATCCTCTGTCATTTTGCACCAAGTATAGTACGGACATGCTGGAAGATCTAGCCTATATCCGAAGGAAAGCCAACGGGGTCTGTCATGAGTTAACTGGTTCAATAGTGTTGTCTCAACTCTCATAATAGATCTATTAGTGCCTCAGTTTCCCTTAATTCTTTTCATGTCCCTAGATCTAACATCCATCAGGTTCCATCTCTTTTCCTTCCCTGCATGCAAATGAAATGGCTGGAGACCCTCCCTCAGTTCCCCACTCCTTTTGCTGCTGTACAGTTAGATTTTCCCTCAGTCACTCTCACCATCCTCTTAATCTAATGTCCTGGCATTATTCTCAGAACAGCGTGTGGAGATGTGAACTGATCTGCCTCCCATCTCGTCATCTTCTGTCACATATCCGACCCAGTTTCCCAGGGTCTGACTTTGTATAACTATGAACAGTTACTCTTGAAAATTGATCGCTGGCCCAGAGGCTGAATGTTTGTTATCTGGAAAAGCAAAGCACGGGAAATAAAACCCAACCAATGTTCCAATTATTCTTGTTGTAGGGCCTGAAAAGGGCAGGAAGCCCTACCACGTTAACAATTAAAAGATTTAAAGGGTCTTGACCTGTTCATAAAGCCACAACATTTGAAAGCAAAGTCCACATTTGATCACCTATCAGCAATTTATCAAGAGCTCAGTGATCAAACCCAAAGCTATTTCACTTCATTGAACACCCTGGGTGCCATTTGCTCTGCATTCCGAATGGCTGAGCTGATGTTCCAGAGCAGCCTATTTTTAGTATTTCAGATTGGTTCATTATTTGGGAAAAGCTACTGACTCTGTATCTGTTGCACAGATCTAGTTCTCCACGCGGATCTCAAAGAAGATGAGGGCTTCACATAGGCCTTATGAAATTGTCTGGATGTGGGTTCAACCTCAGCCCTTGCTGTGATGCACATCCCAGTGAGGGTGATGGGGCACTGGAGAGGGCTGCCTGGGGGGGTTCTGAAGTCTCCTTCTCTGGAGGCATTTGAAACCCACCTGGACTGGGTCTAGGTGATCCTGCTGTGGCAGGGGGATTGGACTAGATGATTTTTCGAGGTCCCTTTTTATCCCTGATGATTCTATGATTCTATGAAATGATGGCCATGGAGCTCTCCTCTCCTTGAGTCCTTCCCGTTGTTTTTATTGTGGGGAAGGAGCCATGTAACTTATTACACCTTTTTCCAAGAAAGCTGAGATCAAGGATGACAGAAAACTAGCAGTCTCAGTGAGAATTAAACAAGATACTCAAAATAAGTGATCTCTTGGGTGTCTGAGTAAATTACCACCTCCAGATCAGATTTTATTTATTTTCAGAGCAAACTACTTCTTTGCTGGTAAATCCTGCAGTTTTGTCATGAATCCAATGAATTTTCTCTGGTAAGCGACAACCCTAGAGACAGTAGTGGCCGTGTATCCCCAGGGCAGATACCGCATGGGCAAAAGCATCCCAGCATTGCCTTTTCAGCAAGCTTCAGCCCTCATGTGAAAGGACAGGATCTGCAGGTCACATGGAGATTAGTCTCTGTGTCCTTCAGCCCTGCCTGCTAAAACTGCAAAGCAGAAATACAGCTGTGATGGCATCTTCTGGCTCCTGATTTCTCAAGCATCCAAAGACATCTCTGGAACCAAGCTCCCTTGCAGAACCCCAAATAATGCAGTACCCTTCCCATAGGAATGGAAAGAGACATGATCATTCCCTGCTCTCCTTTGCTTACCACCTGTGGTTGCCAAGAATCAGGGGGAAAACCCCCTCCAACCCCATAGATGTGCCTGTAGGGGAAATCGGGAGTTGGATTTTGATTGCAAGCTGAGAGAGGCTTTTACTAGAAGTCTCCACGGCACGATGCAATGTGACCTTGTACGGGTCTTGGAAGCAGCACACCTGAGTAAGTGTTGCATCCAGACAGCTCTCAGACGTGCTGCTAATTTGCCTGTGCAGAGCACCATGCCTGAGGAGCTATTAGGGCATGAAATACCTAAGGTAGCTTGCTTTGAGTCATTCAGCTACCTCCTTCGGGCACCGCCTGACATTGGGCAGACATGCCGTGCCCTGTTGTTGTGCATTCTGCTCTGCCTGGCGAAGGAAGTGAACTCAGTTCTAGGTGTAATACCCTCTTACCGATGTCAAAGGCAACAATGCAGAAACAAGTCCTACACGTTTGCTGTCTCCTGCTTTGCTGCCTTTCGTGTGCCATTTGTCATCTGAAATTGTCACTTCTTTGATGTAGGAGCCACAGCTTTTGTTCGTGCACGGTGTCTAGCGGAAAGGTGTTTCCACCCCTGCCTGAAGCATTCTGGTGCAGCCACGGTGGCGTAATGGCAGTAAGAGCTGAAATACTCAGAAACCTTCTGCAGCAGCCAGGGGGGAGCACTACATGTTGGCTTCTCTGCTTTACCAAAGATAATCAGGCTGAACCACAAGGTTCTCTGCTATGAGAACCATACTGCAGGCTTCCAAGTGCTTACAGCAAAAAGCCTCTGCGCAGGAGGTGGCCACATCTGTCTTGAGTACACAGGGAAATGTATTGGTATCACCAGTCAGGACAAACATCCTATACTCCAGTTCTTATGATTCTTTCTCTACCCAGCTTTCCATACAGAGCCCCAACCACTGCTCACCTTTTCTAAATTGTTGATGCCCATGGTTGGCTGGTCTGTGTGACTGTTCCCACCCTGCCTGTGTGCATCTAACTCCTTCTNCTCACCTTTTCTAAATTGTTGATGTGTGATTGTTCCCACCCAGCCTGTGTGCATCTATCTCCTTCCTTCTCCTATGCATTGGAGCAGGGAAGAGAAGAAGAAAAGAGTTTTAGGAGTGGCAAAAAGCATGCCTAGAGTCAGACAGGACAAAATACTTCCCATTCCATAGGACAGAGAAGAAGGATGAGTAGGTCTGTCTCTCCATCCATCAGCTCCAGCTGATAGTCCTGTTACCCTCAGCATTCAAGTCTCTTCTGCCTCTGTGTCCCAGGGTGTCTCCTGACTCATCATCCTCCTTCAAACCACATTTCTCAACTCCCTTTTTCCAGTGCTCACACTTCATCCCTATTACCATCTCTCCGTGGGATGATGTGACCAAGTCCTAGGTCCCCTCATGCCTAGTACTCCTAGAGCTTTTGTCTAGTATTTCTGTGCTTTCCAGATGCCACAGACTCTTCCAGTTCTCTGCTTGCAGCATGCAGAGCTGCTTTCCTCCACAGCTGGCTTAGAAACAACTCATCCCTTCAGTTTCTGCAGATGAGCATAAATCCTTCCTGTCCCTGGTGCCTTTGCATCCTCACAGTGCTCTTTCTCGCAGCTTCTGCTCTGAATGCTTTCCCCCTTGCTGTTCCTGTAAATGTGGGCCAAGCTGTAATGATGCAGCACACGGAAAAACACCTTTCTCCTGTGATCTTAGACAGCCCCTGGAATTAATTCCTGGAAAGCCTTTTTTGGCCTTTCTGAGTGATGCTCTCCTGTGAACATATGGACAAAGGGATGACTGGAGAGGGGAAGAGTAGAGCCATGATTGGGGAAGAGCGAGTAAATTATCAGGCAGTCATGTGAAATAAGGGAAACTCTCCAATCCCGTGTATTTCCTGTGTGCTCTGCTGCCCTTGGCTTTGCAGATCTCTCTGTGGGGCACACATGTTAGTCCCTCTGTTGCTTCCTTTCCCAACAGCAAAACAGCTGCAGTGCTGTGCTCTGCTCTTGGCGGTTGTTTCCTTCTAATGAGTACAGTTGCAATGGAGGTGCCTCGGGTAGGCGACAGTGTGTAACATTCAGCTCAAATTAATCTCTGATATCAAGTGTCTTCGCAGCTGCTCTGTTACCCCAACCCAGAGCACTTCATGACAGACCCTGTCAGCCTTCCCATTTTCCTCCCAAACCTCCTACTGCACATTTCTGTGAACTTTCTCTTCCTTGAAAGGAATACGTGGCTCCTAGTTTTTGGAGACACAAGCAGGGCAGGAGAGATTTTAACATCTCCATGCCTGGAAGATGTAGGTGTTTATCCCACCCTGTAATCCCTTCCAGCCTGGAAGGTAAATGAAGGACCCTAGACCTGATTATTTCTTGAGGAAACTGCTGCGTGTCTCCACTTCAGGTTTTTTTACAGGTCAACTTAGAATTTCTATTTGTGCTGCATACAGTGAGATGATAAGGCTCCAGGCAGGCAAATTATTTGAGGAATATCTGGGACAGAGGCTTCTACACCAAACTGCAGCACCTCTCCATCCCAAAAGCATACACTGCAGGGGTGCTCTGAAGCGAGGTGGAGGAGATAGGAGCCTGGAGGCAGCTATTCCTGGACTTCTCCTCTCTCCTGGCTGCATTTTCACAGTGCCTTGGAGATCAGTCTCACTGAGTTGTTTCCCCTGAACACCAGCCCCTCTTGTTGTCCCCAAAGTACTCTAAAGCAGCTCTTCACTCTGTCTACAACCCTCCTGCTTTCTGTGGCCAAGAATGAACTCCCAGATGCAGGGAATCCATCCAGCCATCCTGTGGTCATGTCATTCAGTGAAACTTCATAGTTGACTCAACCTATTCCCTGTACTTTATTCCACCTCTCAATCACCACTCCTTAGGCTCTGAATATTTGATTTCTGCCTCCCTCCTCTCCCCCCTGCCTTTACTCAAGATGACATTCTTTTCTGCTCGAGTCCTTTCAGGCGCTACTGATCTTGAAGCTCCCCAATTACAGCCACTTTTCTTGTGATGGTGACACCTTAAGAGACAACAGCAGCTGCCTATAAAGAGCCTCTGCCATCTGTTTCCTCTGCCACTTCTTTGAGACAGCTCCAGCTATATACAGAAAAATATTTATCACAGTTCATTCACTCCCTCACTCAAAAATGAGCAAGAGAAAAATGCCTTCTTTCGTGATTCTCTCACTGCCCTTCAAAAACCCATGACCCTCAGCCTAAGGAAAAGGGCAATGCTGGAATCAAAAAGGAAGCACCAGAAATGCTCGATGATTGATCCCTTGAGACCCTGTACTCTGAAGGCAATTCTGGGGGGGGCATCTGCATTCAGAAATGACTCCTCGTGGCTGTCTGAAAGGCAAAAGTCAAAGCCAAGCCACTTCATCTCAACCATCAAGCCTTCACATGAGCCATAGCTGAAACGAGATGCACAGGTGCGTGCGTGCACACACGGGCACGCACGACATTGTCAGTCCTTTTCCACCATCACTTTCCATCACAGAGGGTGAAGAGGATGGGATTGAGTGGCGTAGTTCCTACCCAGGAGAACCGTGGGCTAGAAATATAAAGGGAAGAGAAGGAGGAAGCTCTTCACCCTGAGAGTGGTGAGAGCCTGGAGGAGGTTGGGGCCCCATCCCTGGGGGTGTTTAAGGCCGGGCTGGATGAGGTTCTGGCCAGCCTGCTCCAGGGTAGGGTGTCCTTGCCCATGGCAGGGGGGTTGGAACTGGATGATCCTGTGGTCCCTTCCAACCCTGACCGATTCTGTAACTTCTTCCCAGGGAGGGTGATGGGGCACTGGAGGGGGCTGCCCTGGGGGGGTTGTGGGTTCTCCTTTTCTGGAGAAGTTTGTAGTCCACCTCGACCTGGTCTGGGTGATCCTGCTGTGGCAGGGGGATGGGACTTGATGATCTTTCACGGTCCCTTCTAATCCCTGATGATCCTATGATTCTATGAAATATCATTAGGGGTGACAGCTGGCGGAGACAAAGACAGACGGGGAGAAAAAGGGAAGAAAAGATGAAACACTGAATTCTAAGGGATCTGATGGAAAGAGTGAAGAAACATTTAAACCAAGAATGAAAAATAACTGAAATAAAGATAGAGAGATATTAGGCAGCATCATCAGGATGTAATAAAGCTCCAGGACAGGTTGTCCAAAATCTACTGGTTACACTGGACAGGTCACAGGAAGGTTGTGAGAGTCAGCAGAGAGGGTTGGATCCAAACTGGTTTGATTGACAGAGCTTGGTCTGCGATTCTGAATGAACAAGAGTGTAAACCTGGGAAATCCTCAGTGTTCCCTGAATCGCACTGCAGCTACACTGGTGGTATAAACACGACCTGAAGAGAGAGTGAAGTTCTCTGAGCGACAGCAAATTTAAGAATGAAATGTAGTTATGAAGCAGTGGGAGGAGAAAAATAAAACAGACACTAAAAAAAAAATATATCATGTTCGGGAGGAGAATGAAAAGTGAGAAATAGGAAGAGAAAAATCAGAAAAGGATAGAAAATCCATGGGGATGGAGGTGGAGAGTGTTGTTCTTTATTTGACAGAATGTATGCTTTATGGAACAAGCTAAATCAGAAATTTATAGTTGTTTGCTCCTAGCAAAAACCACACATCAGCAAACCTCCTACCCGTGGATAGGGTGGCGTGGCCGTCTCACGTCTTTGGATACCGTGCCCACTTTCTGTTTGTCACAGCTGGCAGGTAGGGGTAGATGCTCTGGGGGAATAGGAGGTGCAGGATAAAGTCCGTATGCTTCTCAGGGGAGTTATCGATTTGAGAGGAAGACAGGGTAAAGATTTCAGCGGTCTTGAATGCAGAAACAAGTGGATTTTGCCTTTCCTGAACGGCTTGTTAGGAAAAATTTTTGACTGTGTAGTTTGGAATTTTATGAGGGAGATTTTCTGACACACAAAGAGAATAAAGGAGGCTGGGATTCAGAAGGCTGTCAGTAAATAATAGAGAGTCAATGGAAGATAGAATGAAGAGAAAAACAAAGGGGGGTTTTCATGGTCACCTCTGCCATTTTACATCCTCACCCATCCGAGGTGAGGCGGCTCTGAGAGGATTTTTTCCCCACAGGAAGGACACTGAGGTTGAATTTTTCTAATGAGGTAGAAAGAGTTGGAAAATGAAAATAGTTAATAAAGAAGTGGCTGGACTGGGTGAACATCCGGCACAAAGAAGTGCAGGGTCTCATTACCTTTGGGGTGGTTGCACCCACCCACACTGAAGTGAATTTAGCCCCTGGTTTGTCAAGCACGGCACTGGTGAAGCAGGGACACGCAGTGACCTTGGGGCAGGGCTGTTTAAAGCACTCGTAGCCCATCCTCAGCCTCACTCTCCCCTTGCCTACATGGACAGTGTACGCAGCACGGCCCCATCCAAGCCAGTGGGGTTGCATCAGCGCAAAGGAGGGAAGAATTGAGCCTCAATCTCTTGTGCATACAAACACTACGGTACTGTACGTCATCAGATGCCAGCTCAGGAATCATTTTCTACTGATATGCGAAAAGAGACAACCTCGTTTCTAATTTAGTCATGATAGCATCAAAGAGACCCAAAGCCTATTGCTTTTTGGGAAGCAGGGACTTCAACGATAATCATTCTTCGCACATATATAGCACCTTCATTGCTAGCTACTTGCTTTATACCCTGGGGTGTGAAGAAAAAGGACTCCACTTAATTCCATATGCTCTTAATTGCTCTCTATCCCAGATCCTTCCTAGAAAAATATGATAGAAATACCTAAACTTGCTGTTAATTTGTCAAATCAGGGCAGCCACTGGCACCAGCAGAAACACAGGCCCAGTTTGCATCTTATATTGCAACTGCACAGCATAGCATCTAGAAACAAAAGAAATGCCCGACTAAGTAAATCTGAGCTCCGTTTAATCCCTGACAAATGTTTCAGGGAAGAGGCAAGAGCCACATGGCAGTCAGATAGGGGATAGACTGCCCTTGTGAAACGTTATGCTAGTTTTTATGGCGACTGACTTAATTGCTGAATTACGAAACACACAAAATGCTGTTCACATCCATTAGAAGGATGCTTAATTTTCGTGAACTCTGTCGTAAATGCCCACTTACTTGCTAAACGCTGTTAAAATCTTGGCCATGGGAGCTCTGGTGGCAATGAGATCCACAGCCCTGATACACATCAAATGAGAAAGCTTTAACTGGGTCTCCAGTGACTCACGTCAGGTCCTCTTGTCTGTGTGTTACAAAATGGGGAAATCAAGAGCAACCGATCCATCTTCTCTAGCCCATTCATTATTCACTATAATCCAATCACTTTCCCTCTCATTCACCTTCTTTCCCAAGCAAACATGTCTAGTCTCGCAGCCTGCCTTCATACACAGTGTCTTTCCTGCTCCTCCTTGTTCCTGTCCCCTTTTTGTGAACCCTCTTCTGTCTTTGTAAACCCCTCCCTTGGATGGCCCTTGCTTCTGGTCTCTCTGCTTTCCACCCCTGCTGCAATCCTTACCTCTGGTGACTTGGTGGTGGTGGGTTTTCTGTCTACAGCTGTGTGATGCACCAGGCCACAATCAGCCTATCCCTGTGTCCTGCATCCACTGAGCCACAGTGGTTCATCCCTGCACAGAACACACTTCCCCTTGTCCCAACAGCTGGCGGTACCCTGTGACCTGACTCACTGAGATTCACTCAGTTGTTCTTCAAGATCCACTGGGCCTGGAGACCCTAGCTTCACTGTCCTTAACCTTTTAGGCATTCCTGATAGTCCCAGAAAAATCATCCCCCTGTAGAAAGCTTGGAAAGGATCACTCCTGACGGAGTCTCCTTCCCTGGAGAGGTTCAAAACCCGCCTGGATGTGATCCTGTGCGACTTGGTCTGGGTGATCCTGCTGTGGCAGGGGGATTGGACTGGATGATCTTTCGAGGTCCCTTCCGATCCCTAAGGGTTCTATGACTGGAGATCCTTCACTGTAGTGCACAACTGCCTCTGGGTTGTGGCTACAGAGACCCTTATTTTCCCATTGGATCTTGGCCTGATCCATGTCTGAGTGTTGCCAGGGAGGGTATTTTAGGGCTGCGGTGAGCTCCTTCCAGCCCAGTTGCTGACTGCATGCAGATGAGCCAGCTCATCAGCTGAGCTGCCAGTGAGCCCTCTGGCCACAGCCACCCCGGAGGTTGGAGTCAGCAATGTGGAGGGACATCGGCTTGACCGCAGGCAACAGCTAGAGGAACAGAAGGAGGGGCTTGGGTCTCACCCCACTCAGAGGTAGCTGGGCTACCCTGGGGGCAAGAGAAGAAGAGGACAGCAACTGGTGTCATACCCTGCTTTGAGGAGGGGGACACTGACCGGAGAAAGGAGGAGGAGAGGGGTTGGAAAAGAACTGCCTTAGAGCTTAGAGCAGTACAGCTCCAAAAGGATGGGCTCCTTCAGCTGGGGGAAAACAACTGTATGTGAGATGGAAAAAGCAGGAGGGAAAGGATGGCCAAGAGAAGAGGAAAGAGAAGAGGCAGATGAGGCAGCAGGAGCAAAGGGGATAGAAGAGTGCAAGGACAAAATAATCTAACAGAGGAAAGAGTGAGGGGGATGGGCCATAGAGAACTTGGAGAGAAACGGGAGAAATAATGAAAGAGAAGCTGCTTTTGAGAGAAAGCACAGAAGAGACATGAAGATGAAAGAGAAAAATAAAGAGGAGAATCGGGGAGGGAAAGGAGAACAAATTAAAATGGAGATGGATAGAATGAGTCAAAGATGGAGGGCGAGGAAAAAGCTGGGGTCATACACTCAAGGGAAAAATAACTTTTAGGTGCACTGTATTTACAAGATGTTCTGCGTATGCCTGGCCTGTTCTTAGCTCTGTGCTCCCCTTGTCAGGCATCTACTGCCCTGGGCTGAGGGCTGCAGGGGGAGAAGATGGAGTGAGAGCCTCGCTGTTAGCCCATTCCCCCAGCGGCATCGCCCTTCCTTCCCTAAGAGCCCCCTGCAAAGGGGAAGGTTTCCTGCTCAAGAAAGGCAGCAGCACATCCATCCCCTGACAACGGGTGAAATATGGAAGGGAGAATCAGCGCAGAATGGAGCAGCGAGGGCTCCCCCTGGGATAAGCTGGGTATGCTTGATTGGGAATCTGCTCTTAAAACAGGGGCAGGGGGCAGAGCCAGCTGAGAGCCTGAAGTGTTCCCTACTTCCCCTCGACAACCTCCTTGCTACTGCTTTTCAATTAAATAAATATGGAGATGCTGCTGTCAAACCTCAGCGGTTCTCCTCCCCACAAACTCTTTGCTTAGATCATACCAAGCCGCAGCAAAGTGAAACAGGGGCTCAGAGGGCTGCATGGGGAAAGGGATGGGTTAAAAGGGAAACGCTGGATAGGAATAGCTCCTGGTCTTGCTGGCAAAGAGACATTTGTTCTATCTCTGTGTAATTTCTTTACACATTACTGCTGCCACACTGCATCTCCATGTCCCTCCCACTGCATTTCGCTCTCACTCTCTTCAGCAAGGCAATTTCTGGTGCATTTCAGGACAATATTAACCCATTCCTCTTTCTCTGTCAGTAGGAAGATTCACAACTTAAAAATAATTTTAAAGTCTGGTTTAGCAACTCACTGGTGAGGAACAGCATTTCCTTGTCAAGTCCTACAGAGGAACTGAGCTTGCCTGTCTCAGCCCCTCTGATCCTGCCTTCTCAGTGACTTACACTCAGGTGTGAATTTAAGCTGAGAGGAAAAGCAAACCCACCCCAGTCTGGGATAACAAGTAATTCTCCCTCACCATCAACCATCCACTTTTAAAAATCCTTTGTCTTCCTCTTCATCCAAGACTCGTCCAGCTCTGCATCCTCCTTCTTTCTGGCAGATGCAATGCCAGCATCAATCAGTTATGTGCCGGGCCATTGCCTCCTGCTGCATCTCAGGGCTGTGCTAGGTTGCTCCTAGTCGTGAACCACAAAGACGTGGAGACCTGGACTTAATCTACTGGGGTTTTTTTTTTTCCACTGAACATTTAGAGAAGCCCCAGATTAGGACAGCAAGAGTCAGGGGAAAGGACCCTGATAGACTTGTGGATCCTTGGAAGTATGACAGCAGGCAACTCCACAGCAGAAAACCAGGGATGCTCTCAGAAACGAAGGGTAAAAGAAAGGAAATTGGGTAAGGTAAGAGATAAAAAACCACCCATGAGATGCCTGTGACAGGAAAGGTGCGACCCAGGAGCAAACAGCGGTGGGAGAAAGAAACAACGAAAGGGAGCGATGCAGCACTAGGATTGTCTGGCAGGAGCTTGTCCACTGCCTGTGCTTCGCTTTGCTGTCAGCTCTTCATTTTTGCAAACACTGAAACTGCACTTAACTCTCATGCACTGTTCAGATGTAACAAGCTGAAAAGGGAACAGATCAGCTCATTAATTTTCCTTGGGAAGGGTCTCTAGACAGGAATTATTTTCTGCACCAACATCCATTCAATTACTTGCCTTCACACCAGTCAGATCTACAGGGATGTCTAACCCCATGCGCATCACTCATGCCTGCCTGCCCTGGACTCTCCTCTCTCTCTTCCTCGGCATAAAAGCCTCCCAGACCTATCCCTTTCCTAATAATAATGACAACATGACAAAACCAATAACCTACAGATACAAAGTACATTTCATTTGCTTGCTTCATAAAACCCTGATAGGGCATCGTCGCTCACTTTTTGAGACTCTGCAGGAGATCTACAGGAGCTAATGAAGGAATTAGACAAGGCATCACTCATAATAAAAAGCGGGTTTAAAGCATTCAGTGCCATCAAGGAATTAGGCTGGAAGATCCGCAGCTATTTCGAAGTTGTAAGAGGTGCAGTACCCGTGTGTGGCATCAACTCACAGATCTCAGTTGCTAGGTGGATGTGTGTGCCTGTTACCCGGGTAGTTACAGGACTGAGAAAAGCCATTTCTCTTGAAGGGCAGAGATTTTTGAGTGCCTTGAAGACACTCTTGGGCAACCCCACCGTCTGATAGAGTAATCTCAAGGAAGATGAGAAAGAAAAGCACAAGTCTGATTTGCAGCAATGTGAACTGACGCCACCTTCTACTGGGGGCCCAACCATGGGGCTGCAGCTCACTGTAGGACACAAATAAGGGGGAAAGAAATCCCAGAAGAGGGTGGACATCCCAAATGACACTGTCTGTGAAGCAATACACAGGTCTGAAAATGGTGACTGTAGGGAATAGAAAGACTGAAGAGGGTGGAACCCAGGAATTGAAAGTCTCAGGATCAATTTGTCCAGGAGGAGTTTGCTATCCTGACCCCAACATGAACGTGAGTACAGCCCGCGGCTGAGTCCCCACATCCATTTTTGCTCCCGGATATCTTGGCTAAAAAGGGAAAAGATGATTGAGCACAGTATTTCAAACACAAGGAGGCCACCATTTCTGACAGCCTACATTGTTGACTAATGACAGCGTTCCTCCACATCCCCAGGAACGAAGGAACCCACTAGAGGTTTTTTACCAGTAACAGGAGGTAGTTTGGGCTCATTCTTTGGTTATTTTCTTGTTACCACACCTCCTTCCCTCCTCTTCACTACCTCTCCTTACCCTATAGACCTGCTCTGACACCCACTGCAGGCAGCAGCAGCATGCCCGTCCCACACGGTTTGTCAGGTGCCTTTGCCTCACCATGGGCAGGGTGTGAACCTCTGCTCACAGTTTTGCCCTTTTTACAGCCTCCTGGCACCAAGTCCTTCCTTCCACAAATCTATGCACCCTCTGCATCACGGGCGAAAGGAACTTTCCCTTTACCCTGCTCCCTCCCACTCACCAGTAGGCAGCTTTTACCAGGGAGAGCAAGTCAACCAGACACAACGTGCTGATGCCTTCTGCTGAGAAGATACCCCCACACACCTTAAAGTGATCAAACATGACAGCAAGAGTCCTGCTGTCCAGGGGCTGGTAGGGATATTTGGCTCTGCTATCCTAGGGGAAGGAAATGACAACCAGCAGCCTATGCAGGCTGTGGGGCTGTGGGAAGCCGAGCAGAGGCATCGTGACAGTGGTGATGCCAGACCTGTGGCTGTCCCACCCCATAAGGCAAACCTATGCTCAGGCTCTGCTTGGTGTGTGGTCAAAGGGCTGGTTTTGCCTCCTGCTGGGATGCTCATGTGATCCAGCCTTTCTCCAAGTTTTGGAGCAACCTGTGCCCTCAGGCTAGAGACTCAGAGCTGGGCTCAGCTCCTGTGTGGTGCATTGCACCCTCCTGCTCCACTCACCACTTCTGCTGAGCTGCCAGGGGCTGTGAGAACTGGTCAGCCCAACCCTCGCATGGCTGAAGCAAGCGAGACCACCCTGCCAGAGCCATGTAGCTTGTGCTCAGGCTTCATTTCATACTCCTTGTGCAGGGCTGCAGTTCAAGCCTGCTGGAAAGCATCGACAGGGAGGGCAGGGGCACTGGGCTGACAGTGCAGCGTTGCGGAAGGGGTGGGGAGAGGCGGTCTGGGGGCACTTCAGAGCTTTTAATTGGAAGCATCCTGGCACTTTCCCTTGCCATGCAAACCACTTCTCCACAGTGCCTGTGGGGTCCTGTCAGATGTAAAGGAGAAGGAGCCCCGAGCTTCTCCGATCTGACAAACCTCACCCGCCCCTTCCTCCTCCCCCTCAGACCGCGTCCCTCTGGGTTCGGCTCTGTGGGCAGATAGACATGATCTGAATTCACTGCCTCTCCTGGCTAGGGTCCTCATACCTCCTCTCTCCACCCCAGCCTCCCTTCACCATCCAGCTTGGGGACACGGCTCAGGAAGGAGAGTTCTTCCCTGCAGCCTCTCCTCTCTTTCCCTTTCCCGCATGGCTTTGCATTTGGGCTTCCTTCTTTTTTTTTTTTCCCTATCCTTTTCCTTCCCTCTCTCATTAATTTTTAATTAAGGAGATGTCTCCTTCCCCGCTCGTAATGAATAGCTGTGTGAAAGGCTTTTAATTTTTTATTGATATATACCTCTCTATATTTATCTATTTGGAGGAAATGTGCGTGCGCGTGTGTGTGAGCCAGTGTGTTTAAAATATCCCCCATTAAATTACTGCTATTGATTTTCTGGCGTGGAGACAGCATATAGTATTCAGCATAGAGCTCCTCTGCAGGATATGTTAAAAGGCAGCAGTTTGGGTTGACAAAGGGCACTAAATGCAGTATGCGTCAAATAGACCATCGCTCAATGAAGTCACTTAGCTATTCAAAACATGTCCAGCCATCACTCAACCGTTTGCACCAAGAACGGGGGGGAAATTCGCGCTTCTTCCTGGACACAACCATTTCCAAACAGCAGCTTTAGCTTGCTTTGGTGAGAGACACCAGGACGTACATAGTTTATTCCCCTCCTCCCCCCTGCCTTCCATCTCCCAGCGCCGGTCTTAGAAAATCAGTTCTGCGGTACCCACTTCCCCGTTCTCCCCCATCGCGGAGCTCCAGGCACACCCAGCTTTGGTGGACACTGACAGACACAGACATTAGCCCTGGACGTCCACAAACCCCCAGCAGCCCACCCTCCAGCAGGGAGCTGATTCATAAACAGGGCTTTTACAATGACTGTAATGTGCGCTCTTGTGCTCTCGCTCGCTCCTTCTCGCTACGTGTGTAACGCAGACCACACATTTACATCGGTTGCCCCTATCCCTCCAGAACTGGATGAAGACCACCTCCCCAGCTCACATGTACACCAATAGCAGTTCCTGAGCAACACATATTTAAAAGCGAATGACTGGCCCCTCTTTTCTTTCCCCCTCCCTTAGGAATGTCTGATTCCAGAAGTTGGCTGCGGTGGTGTCTCTTCTGCCATCAGACATGTCACTGAGTTGCTGTTCAGTTTCACCACATCAGACTTAGGCTGATTGTTTCCAGTCAGAGCTTTGTTTATTTTCAGCCTTTGCCATAAACCTCAAAAAAAAAAAAAGAGAGCCCCGGACTAAACCCCACCACCCAACAACAAACAAACGGGGGGAAAATGCCAGCCCCGAACCAAACCCATCAGCCACTAACTGTACCCCTCTGCACCCAGCCCAGTGCAATGTGGTTGCTTACAGACATTACGAAATGCTCTGAACTCTGCTTGAGATGACTGGGATTGTTAGATTCACCGTACAAGGCATTTTGGAGATAACAGGGTTGCTTCCCTTTCTCCCTTTTTCTCCCCTTCTGAAACAAACTACTAATTGCATCCAAAGTGCTTTGCAGTCACCCCCTCTTCCATATTGCCCCCCGTTCCCACTCTTGTCTTTGCAAATAAGCCATTTGCAGAGAGAGCAATTATCTCACTATGTGGCTACAGCCGGAGCACAGCAATAATACAGCATTTTGGCACCGCTTGCTTTCCCAGGCAATACAAACAAGCTGAAGACAGACAGACGGCACAGTTGCTTTTCATAAAGGGTCTCTCTGTGTTTTTGTAACACACACACACACACACACACGCACATTATTCCACTTGGAAAGGGAAGTTAATTTTTGGGGAAGGGAAGGGAAGGGGGGGGAGCAGAGAGGAAGGGAGAAGTGAACAGAGCAGAGAATGTTTTGCCTGTCTTCTTTCCTCTGTGCCCTGAGTAACTGAGCCCACAGCTCTCAATCTGTGGTGAAAGGAATGAAGTGAGAAAATGGTGGAATGTGGAGGGATTTATTTGGAAAGGGGGAGAACCATGGGGTGGTGGGAGAGGAAAGGTAGGGGGTTGTGGAGATCCGGAATCAAATACCTTCCAGGCAGCAGGTTCTCCATAATCCAGAATGGGTCATGACTTCCTCGTTCTTTTTGCTGGTTTCGTTCTCACTGACAGTTTTAGTCTTGCAAACCCCTCTGGAGTAAAGCCAGTAGTCGGTCCCCACAGCTATGGTCATCAGGCTGAAGGCAGCGAAAGCACCAACGGTGGTTAAAAGCATCTGAACACCTCTGTCAAAGAGCCCCATAATTCTTCATTATACAAATACCCAACCGCCTTCTGATTCTTGGGGTGTGTGTGTTTAATAAAATAAAAGAATAATAATTCCGATTAATAATATAATGGGTATATAGAGAGATAGATATCAAAAAAGGGAGGTAAGAAAGCCCACGGAAAAGAGTGTAAATTAGAAAGAGCACACGGGAAGAGGCTTGCCTTTTAAATCGGAAACGTTCTGGTTGAAATATAAAAAAAGGAAAAAAGGAAAAAGAAAAAAAAAGAGATAAAAGAACCAAGAAAAAACAAACAAATAAAGAGAGAACCCCCCCCAAAACGAGACGCCTTAATCCCTTTTTCTAAAATTCTGGTCTCCAGTTTCCATATGTAATGGCTAATTTGGAGATGGCTTCCACAGTGAACGGGGGAGCAGCAGCAGCATCCTCAACACAATCTCTCATTATCTGGACCTAGACAGTTAGAGACTGTAAGAGCAGAGATGCAACCTTCAGTCTTCTTGCTTAGCTCTGCAGCCTGCGCCATGAAAATCCTTTTCCTTCCCAGTTATCTTCCTTGGGTTTTTATTTTTTTTTTCCCGGCAGCGGCAGTCGCTCCAATCCTCTCTCACTTTTTCTTGCTTGCTTCTCCTTCCTTTCGCTCGCTCCTACCACCAAGCCAGGCTGCCCAGTATACTGTAAGCCCTTGATTTCAGCTGAACAGGTGCCGAGGTCTTGCCTCCCATGGCTTTTCCGCACAGCCGCGGCGCTCGCTCCCGGCGGAGGTGGGCGAGGAGAGA
>VZRI01009521.1:1013253-1070842 GCA_013397515.1 Upupa epops | reverse complement strand
TGAAAAAACTAAGCATTTATTATTGTTCTTTTGCTATTTAAGTACTTGCTCTCCACTCTTCTCGGGTTCGCTGCAAGTTCCATATGTTTTGGTGTTGCTCGTTTTCCGTCCCTCTGTCTCCCCCTGACCAGCGTTGTGCGAATCCCAGCCTTCTGACTTTGTAGCTTTCTGTGAAATCCCAACGCCTGCTCCAAGAAGCAGACATTTTGGGAAGATTCCTCACGAGAAAGGATGATTTATTATTACCACTCTTACTTTGTTGAGGAAAGGAACCACCAAAACCGAATCACTTCCCCCACCCCNCCCCCCCCCAACCCCCGGAAAGCAATCCAGCTTTCACGTCCTCGTTTTACACAGAAAGATGCCTGAGCTGAATAGATGCAGACTGGGATTTATCAGTGCCTAAGTTTCCTGTGTCAGACACAACCCGATAGTACCGGGAACACACACGAAATTGTGCAATACTGACATCTAAGTATGTCATAATCCTCTCTCTCTTCCTCAGCAGCATCATTACACCAGGTTAATTACATTAGTCACCCCCTGGTTCTATACATGTAGCTGCTCATTAATGCAACAATCATAAAGAAAAGAAAGAATCTAATTCTTGATGCTACTGATTTTGTTTCTCTCTGATTGGTTTCATTGTTCAGTCAAAAAGAGACCAGAAGAGCTGATTGAGGTTCACTGCTCTTCTGTGCGGGGTAGCGAGGCTGAGGGAAGGGAGCGCTGTGAAGTTGAATCAGTTGGAGGGCTTCAGCCACGCTGAAATTTCATGACTCCATTTATCTCTCCTCCTTTACCCCTCTCTGGAAGCAGTCTGGGACTGCCCTTTCAGGCAGATCTGCCCCAGGACTGTTGGACATAAAAGAATCTATAGCAGTCAGCAGGGGAGGCACTGGCTGCCCTACCGATCACTGATCATTTCTCCCATTTGGAGATCATAGACCAGGCTGCCCTCATAGCTGAGACAGAGGTAGAGGTGCTTAGCAGCAACCACTCAATTTGTCTGTCATCGGCCATATGCAGATCACCAGCAGCAGGCAGGAAAGACTCGGGGGGAGGCAGGAGAAGGGATGGAGGGAGGGGTGATAGGAGATACACAGGAATTTTGATGGGACAAACACAGCCTCTAGCCTCTAGCCTCACCTGAGGGAATCCTGGCCTTGTCCTCTGCCATAGGAGCTGAGTGTTTCTTTCTGTACTCACTGAGGTTACAGGCAGCTGAGAATAAGGGGGGAGGTGGCATCAATGCAACTTTATCATGCTAGGGACAATCTGATGCTAGAGTGAAGGATGGCAGCTGCAGACAGGGTCTCTGAACTGTTGTCTGAGAGGCAGAGATGTAGGTAACACACCTAAGCTGGTAGGAGATTGTGGCCTCAGAGGGATGGCCTGCATTAAGGAGGGGCTGTGAGGCTCTTAGCTAAGGAAGCTACGGGAAAGGACCTCTTTGAAGACCTTTCCTCCCCTTCTGAAACAGTTCAACTGAAAGAAGGAAGGAGGCTTGAAGAGGGAAGGCATAAGGAATAAATAATTCTTGGAATTCCAAGCCATTTTCTTTTTGTGTTGGTGGTCCTTCCAGTCCAACTTCACCCCAGTATTCAAGGTCTTTCATTCTTTAAAGCAGGACAGAAAAGCTGGGTCAGGAGCCTGAAAAGACTCTGAAGAAGAAAACAACTCCAGTTGGCTGTTCCAGCACTCAGATCCATCAGACACCAACATCACATGTGTGGACAGGGATCATTCTCTGGAAATCAGTGGGCCCCACAGCTCTAAGGAAGGTGGGCTCCTCGGTTACTCTGTACTCTCCAAAAAGTGCACCATAGTTCTAGTAATGCTGCACAAGCAACCAGACTGTAGCAAGTGGAAGACTCACGTAGACCCTCTGAAACTTCACCTATCCTTAGACACTAGGATTGTTCAAAGAGGAGGGGAAGAGGTGATGCTATGTGTTTTCACCTGGGGCTCACTTGTGTAGCCCATGTGGTTGAGTGTTTGTTTTCACTGTTACAAATGGTAGAGCTGCTTTGGGTATGCTGGGCTGCACACACAGGGTTGTCTCTGGGTTGAGGAGTCCACTGGGTTGAGACATTCAAGTCTCACAGGACTAGTAGAGTCCAGCAAGCTGTCACTGCAGATATTGTAGACTTGGGTATGCAGGGCACCCCGAGACGGCAAGAAATTACAGGTTTCATTTATAACAAGAAAATCATCACCGAAACGTCAGGATTACATCTCTTTACATTTAATGAATCCAGTCAGATGCAGAGGATGATGCAGCAACTGGGCCAAAACAGAGACTCTCAACCCAGCCAGAGCTGTTGCCTTCACCACATCTCCTTGATTACTACAGCTTTCACAAGTTCAGTTTCAAGTGACTACAGCAACAGCAGAGGGGAATGTTCTCCCCAAAGGAATTTCCAGCGTAAGAAGGCCAGGTTTGCAGGAAGTTGAGTTCTTTAATCTTTGGTTTAAGAGGAGTGAGACCTATGAGGACTAAGCACATCTCAAGATCAGGACTAAACATGGCTTCCTGCCTCTCACTTCCCAATTTCCAGAAATAATTCTCTTCCTGCTACCCTACTTATATACTCTTAGCCTAGTCACAATAATCCCTCTACAGTTCTAAATGCCACAGAAGGATGGAACAAAGGCAATGCAAATGCCAGAATGTCCTGTGTGACTGCTTGTGCTGTGGCTAGATGCTGTGCTGAGATTTCATCTTTCCTACGAAGAATCATTAAAAATGGTAATACTAAACAAGAATGCAGAATAAAAACACCGTGGCAGGCTTTTTTTTTAAGCAGTCGCATCTTACTGAACAGCGCAACGCAGAATGACATCTATAGAGGAGTAAGGAGAGAGAAATTAATAGTCTGGAGGAAATAGAGAGATTTTAAATTACTTTTTAAATTACTTGAAATGAGAAGCTGATGAGACAGGGAGCCGCAGGAAGTCTGCTTCCAATGGCAAACCAAGAGTGCTGCTATTTGTGGAGAGAAGGGGCAGTGCTGAAGGAAAAAAAAGGGGCACAAGAAAGATGCAGGAAGGGAGATGAAGGGCATGAAGTCGGAAGCAACTCCATGGGATGGTAATGGAACTGAATAGAGGGTTTGTGGATTGAGTGGTGCAGTGGAGTTTTTTGGCACACAGGAGAAAATCAGGCAGCGACTGTGTATGAAAACTGGAATCTTGGAATCTTCAGCCTGTGGATGCCAGCTCTGAAGAAGCTGCTGTAATGAGATGCAAAAGAGATGGAATTGATGCAGCTGTATTTGCAGGCAGAGCAGAGGTGTTAATAGACAGATGCACTGGGAGAGGAGATGTTAGGAGAAATAAATTTGGGTTAGGGTGATGTTTATAGAACTGGACACCAGTGGGGCAGGGAAGGCAGAAGCAAGACACAATGCAGAAACAGAATTTAAAGAGATTTCACAAGAGAAAGTTGAAAAAAGTCACATACGACATGGTTAGTAAGGCAAAGGGGGTGATCAGAGCAGTCCTCACTGGCATCCAAAGCTGCAGGTCCCCAGGTACTTATGAACCATTACTCACATGACACCTGCATGCTGGTGCTTTTCTTAGACCGCTTTAACAAACTAGAGGACTAAGGAAAGAAGATTTGTGGTTTTTTACAGAGAATTGCAGGTGGAGATGATAGAGCCAGAGATGGATGTGAGATTGAGGTAGGGAGATAAATACAGAAGGAAGAAGCCTCAGCGGTCCTCTCTTCTTATCTTCAGGTTCATATAACTCAAGGATCAACAAAAAATGCAGTTTAAACATAAAATATTCATATGCTTCAGGAGAGTCACGTCTGTTGTAACACTGTGACCAGAAAGGAAGAAAGGAGATACAAGGCACAGAGGTCCAACAAATAAAATTAGTGGATTTCATGCAAAAGTGGTGCTGGTGCTGCCTCGAGAGTACACAAAAAACTCCTGTGTTAGGCAGGAGTGGAAGCCCAGCAAAGACCAAGGCTGAAATATGTAACTCCTTCAGTTTGTGACCTGCACCTTCTTCCAAGCTAAATGTTGTGCAAACATGCATTTTGCCTCATAACATTCTTACAAAGTAACATGTTCATTAGTTTGTGGAGGCACTGAGGCACAGAAAAATTCAGGACATAATTGAAAAGCCCACTAAAGCGAAAGCATTTGCGCTGATTTTAGTGGGATCTGAGTGCTGTTATAAAAGAGTACCCACAGATAACTAAGAAATCTGTTCCAGATTGAGTCTTGAAGCTAGAGCTCCTGTGTTTTCTGCACAAGTCTCCCTTTTCCCACACAACATTTTCCACTCAGTGGTAACCTTTGAAATGTTTGCTACTTGAACATGGCTCGGGAAAAGAAACAAGTGTCATCTCACGAGGCTTGTGGGTCGATTTCTTCAAGAAGGGAAAGATTTCCTCCTTTATGTGAAAGCAGAAGAAGATTTGGATTCCCAGGATGAATTTTCTGCCATGATGAATTGCTGGGATGTGAACTGCTTTGCCTCCCTTTCTCTTTCCATGCTGTGCTGAGGTTCGTATGGATAGCAGCCTCCTAATCGATAGGAATAGAAAAAAAACCAAAATCAATGCCTGCAACCCATTAGCTCTAACAGAGGGCAGGCTGCTAACAATCCACTCTAGCTGTAACTCCAGTATTTTGTAGTCTCCTCAGTGAGGATGTATGCATAGATGTACATACAAACCTACTGAATAAGACTAGCAGAAAAAACACTTTGTAAGAACATCCCTCATCCCATCATCATGTCTATCCCCATGGATTTGCATAACTACATTAAACTAAAGACACTATCCCCTCCCTCCAATGCTTACCCTCATATTTTTGCACTTCAGAGCACACATTTTTCTATACTTGATCTATAATCCCAGGCTACCTTCGTGCTGGAACATCTTTTACAGAAATAAATACATGTATCTGCACTCCCTTAACCCCTGCATAAACCATGCACCATAGAAATCCAGCTTGAGAACCACTAATTCACAGGCATACAGCCATTCCTTCTCCTTTGCTGCATTCCCAGAACTTGCATGGAAATCCTTTAGTTCCCATTTGTATTCAAAACCAGGCACAGATATTTCCCACTGACATCCACGCACATTCAGTTCTGGGAGCATATTCCAGGAAAAAAAAATAAATAGGAGAAAAGGTTATGGCAGAGGTTTCATAATCAGACTCTGCTGCAAGGTCAAGGCACAGGGGAAGAGTCGCAAGAATGGAGAAGCAGAAGCAATGGGTCTCACTGCCCGTTGTGCACAAATCATAGAATCAAGGAATGGTTTGGGTTAAGTGTCTTGTTCCAAATGAACCCTTTGTCTGCGCATCCACTGAGTGTAACTAGAAAGCATGGTCTTTCCTGGTCAACTTCAGCTAAATCACCATTTCTTGACAAACAAGCTTATGAAACTTCGAGGAGGAAAGTGCATTGGCTGTGGTTTGGTTCTTGAAGAAGAAAAAAAAGCCAGTTTTCATGTAAACAGAGCAGCAATCGGACAACTGCAAAGAATAGGGCAAGAAAGAGAAAGGCCTTGTTTTTCCTCTGAACTGAAGGCTTTTGGAATCTTCTTGGAAGCAGCGGCACAATGATAAATAGTGAGGAAAAGGTGAGGCCTAGAATGCGGATAGTTCATGTTGACACTGATCGATATTCTGTGATATCAGGCTTTCTTTCTGTGTAAAGGGCACAGAAGGGGACAAAGAACAGGATCCTGTGCAGCCTCATCTGCTTAGCATCATAATTTAAAGCCACAGTCCAACCCAAACATGAGCTTTTGTCACCTGGTTTTCAGCAGCTACAGAGGTATCTTTGGGGCTTTCTGTATGTGTCAGACTTGCTCTCCTAGAGCTGGTGGTAGTGAGGTAGGTAACTCTTCTGCAAGCCAGCTACACACACTTTTGTCTTCTTTAGGACACCCATAGCTCTCCTTCTGTCAGACAGTTTACAGTATCAGGGGAGAAATGTTGAACTTTTAATTTCTCTGATGCTCAGTAATAAATCAGGGGTAAAGCAAACTCTTGAAGAAGCATCCTAAGAAAACCAAGATAAATGGCTGCTCCCTGGGATAGGTTATTCAGTCTCTCTTACTTTTCAGAGAGACAAATCAAGAGAAGCACATATCCCAACACCTATTCAGGAGTTCAGTCAATGGGCAATCTTTAAAAATTCAAAATCACCAGGTCTCATTGATGTCATAAACAGGCAATAGATTTTAATGTGAGAAGGGTTTCTGTCTGTAGTCCCCCCGTCAGGGAGGCATCCCATGGGATATACAGGTACTTTAGACACTGTTTCAGAGACAGCCAGCTGTTGCATTGTGTCCATAGAGCTATTATGTGCATTCCTAGGATTTGGTTTTACATTACCATTGTAATGGTTTAGGATCCCCAATGTGAATTCCTAGAGGAAGTAGGTTAAACACATCAAATTAAGCTAGTCAGATGCTAGACTGGAGCATCATGGTGATGCACACAAGAGTATACCATGGAGAGACATCATCAAGAGGTGATACATCCCTGCCTTGGGAATAGAGGCCTATTTTAAAAAGAAAGCAAAACCAATACATCTCTTTAGGCTCCTAACTCTGTGTTTAGACATTGAAGAACTGACCTTGTTTTCAGTTGTGCTGAGCAGTCAGCATCTCACATAGATTTGGCAGAGAAGTAGAGGCTCCTAATGCCTTTGAAAATCTGGGTGTCTGTTATGATGCCTTATTGTCATCTTAGCAGATTAACTTGGTTTGCATATAACAACACAAGTCTTCACAGAAAAGAAACCAGAAGTCCCAAGGTCAAAAGCTGGGCTCATTGGGATTTGCCACTGTCAGTCATTTACTGCAGCCACTGACCCCTCGTGAAAATTTCTGGGAAGGCTAAGAAAGCAGAGTTTACTCATACAGTAGCAAGTCATGGGAAGTGAGGAGTCTACTGAAGAGTAAAGCCATTCCCAGCAGTGCACTTGACTCATGCAGCTCCACCAGATCAAGCTCAGGAACTTGATTATGCCTCTCTGCTTGCTGTGTGGGTCTCCTTGGCAGCACAGACGTAGTGAGGGCTGGTCAAATGCTCCAGGCCATCCTCTAAGGGTGAGGGGGTATGGTTCTCCTTTGCACTTCTCTAAATAGTTTGCTTCGTTATTGACTGCTGTGACACAGTGAGCAAGGCTGTTAGGGGCACAGGGAAATGTATCTCAGCCATGCTCCCCCATCCTTCTTGGGGACACCAGAGCTGACACAGGAGAAGACAGCTCAGAGCAAGAAAAGGGAACCCCAGGCTGTTTAATCCCTGGATTAAGAGGGTAAGTGGGAGACGAGCAATGCCCCATGCAGAGCTGGTCCTCCTCCCATGCTCACCATCACTGCATTCTTTGACAGGACACTTTTCCATGTTGCTTATGCCTATTAGATAAAACTATTCAGTTGCCATCTTTCCAGTAGCCACTTTGAAGTGACAAAGTGTTTTTCTGTTTCACAGACCACTGGGACTGTTCTCTGTAACTGACCTATATTAGTTATAAGCTTAATTCGCTCTGGCCTGCACTCCTCTCTCATCTCCCACATGGAGCACATGCACTACTCCTCCCCCTCAAACAAACACCTTTACACATCCAAGGACATTGTAAAAATAAAATGATCACAACCTGGCCCTCCGGGAACCTCGGTTTTACAGTTTGTCCTGCTCTGATGCCAGCTGAATTCACAACCCAGTTCAGGAGAGACAGACAGTGAGTGAGAGAAAGCAAGCAGACAGGCACAGACAGAAGGAGTTGAAGGAAATGTGGAGAGAAAAAAAGGAGCAGAAGAAAAGAAACAAGGCAACCTGAAGCAATAAGTGACAACAGCAAGAGGAGACAGTAAACCAGAAGGCTAGAACACAACAAAGAAAGGGGTTGGAGTTACAGGGAAGAGTAATAATTTAAAATGTTAGAATGTTGGAAGAGAGAAAGGAGCTGAAAAAACACAGAGGAAAGAAGAGAAAAGCCAACGGTCAAAGGGAAGGGGGAGAAGGTCACATCAGGCAGCAAAGTGGTGTCTATGACACAAGGCAGAAGAATTAAGAAGGTGCCTGTGAGTTTGAACACTGCTTTTTTACATATCCTTTTCCACGGAGAGTACACCATGAGGAAAAGAGCAGGAGAAGGGGGAAGAAATAAATAAATAAATGCTTGAGCTGCCATCTTAAGCAGCCCCCAGCTGAACACAGAATCAGAATCTCTTTGGTTGGAAGAGACCTTAAAGATCATCAAGTCCTACAATTAACCCAGCACTTCCAGCATTTGTCAAGCAGGTGCTCTGGAAATCAGTGGTCCACAGGTTACCAATGCTCAGGTAGACACTGCAGTTCGTCAGGCAGGAAACCGTCTGCACTAGCACAGTAGCATTTACACTCCCCGGTCCACTGAGTCTCTCTGTGCACTGGCAGTGAGCCCTGCATAACAAAAATGCTTCTGTGTAGTACTGGGGAATTGTGCTCTAATCTCTGCCCTGCATCCTCTATCAGGTCTGAATAAAACACCTCAGCTCCAAACACGCAAGCACTCTTAGTCTCCCTTCTTCTTATATGATTCCCTTCCTCCCCTCTGCCTGATCTCCATTCTCGGTTGCACTCGGAGGGCTGCCTTGCCTTCCTGTGCCTCTCTTTTTCCTACAGCTCATCTCTAGCTTTACTCTTTTGTTCCTCTGCTTTCTCTTCCTTCCTCCCTTATGGCTTTTCCTCACTGTCATTCATCCAGCTCCCCCTTACACAGGCCCATATAAACACTGCCCTCCACACACACTCTTTATCTTCATCTCTGCAGTTATCCACTTGCCTATTACTGTAGTTCCTAGCTGACACACATCTCTCTCCCAGAGACAATCCATTTACCTCCACACCACACATCTGGCAATCTCCCTGTCTTTCCTCCCTTCTCAGCCTTTCTTTTGCTGTCCACCAGTCCATTTCTTTGTCTCCCCCTGCCCTGTTCTTCTCTCTTTCCCTCTCTACAATCCATTCCTCTTCCCTTCTCCCCCGCTCTTCCCATCTGTTTGTCCTTCCTTCCCACAATTTTCACCAGCTGATACCCAGTACCAGCTGTACCCTAGTCCATCTCTCTCCTCTTCTTCCCCCCCATCACATATTTCATCTCTTTGTGTCTCCTACACACCCAGGCCCACGCTTGCTCTCTCCCATACTGAGAGGAGGCGGTGGCAAAGAATTTGCTGCTGACCGCTGCATTGCTAGGAGGCAAACACATGGCTGGCCTTGTGCAGGCCAGTTTCTGCCTGAGTGCCCCAAGTCACATATCCCCAGCATCATTTCTGGCACTGGGAAAACAGATGGTATAATAAATGAGCACAGGCTGATAAAAGGAGGAAAGGGTGCCTGCCTCGGATGCCCCTCACCCACGCAGAGAAGCACATCCAACATGGGCGCAGCTCTCTCGCCCCTATACCAATCCAGTTTTGAGTGAGCTGAGCAAGGAACCAGCTCTGCCCTAGTACCAAGTGCAGAGGAGAGGGGTGGGAGAAGATGGTATGGGACAGACAGAGCACTATTTCTTTTCTGACAGCAGGTTATAACACCTGAAAGAAAAGTACGTGGGGGGAATCTGAGTAGCCCTATGGTAAGGGGGATGGCTGTTAGCATGGAAGGTGTATCAGAATTGTAGGGACATATAGTTTCAAGACCTCTAGAAGCAGAGGATGGATGAAAAAGGTAAGAGGCATGGACAGCATAGAGGAATCACATAAAAATGTTTGTGGACTGAGGTGTCATCCAGTGATCATATCTGTCTTGGTGAAACAGGAAAGCCACACTACTGGCAGTCTTAGCTGGAAAGGCAATCAAGAGCAAAGACTTAGACCACTTAAGGGAAATAACCCCAGATCTCAATAGGTACAGAACCTGGAGAACAGAGTCTGCATGCCTCTGCTTTGCTCATACCAGACCTGTCCTCCTGCCCTTCCCCAGTTTCACAAAGGTGTTCAAAAATGGTCCTTTACCTCCCTCACTCTCTCTTCCACTACCTCCCTAGACATCTGCACTAGGGACTTGAAGGCATCCCTTCCTCTGCATTTACCTCAGTTACTTGTTACCCACTCCCAAGCCCACCAGCATTCCTTCCTCGTCTAACATTTTCACAGCCTGATCTCTCTGAGCTGACAACAGCACTGAAAAGCTTTATCTTAACCCTGTAAGACATCTTTGCTAGACACTTTGTTCTGCTGTCCTTACAAGCTGATTTTATGTCTGATGCTTCAACTGCAACCTGAATTCTGAAACTCCTAGTTTCACAGTCCCCAAACTGAAGCCACACAACATCACCAAGTCCTAGAAATAGCGCATGATGGCTGTGCACAACTGGCAGTCCAAGGAAAAATGATGCTTCACAGGAATCAAAATAAATTAGCAAAAGCAAAGAAAGGAAACCAGCAGAGACTCCTTCCATGCAGTGCTGAAGGCATTTTTTTATTGTAGAGTGATTTCTGCTTACACTGATCTCACACATACTGTATTTAAATTTTTTTGAGGTTAAATATTTATATTCTGGGGAGGTCTCCTGCTGTATGAACTGATCGAGACGGTGGTGTTGCGAGCTGTCAATGCTCAAGTTCTAGTGGGAAATTCTGCTTGGTCAAGTGAGCAGAGGAACTCAAAGGATTGAGGATGCTGCAGCAGCACCAGGCACAGGTTTATGTGTCACTCACCCCCACCAAATTAAAACAAAAAGAAAAGGTTTAAGCAAAACGATCACTTTCTGGCAAAAATAAAACAGAGATAGCACTCTGTTTTAGTTTGTTTAAAACACAACCAGCTCGTGTTTTGAATGAGACAGAGGTGTTTGGGTAACAACAGTAGGGGTCTATTTCCCTCCACTCAAAAATCCCCTCTGAAGAACTATACTCAATTTGAATTTCCAACATGTCTTCAGAGTTCTTCACCTTGATAGTTGGTAATGTCCTTAGCTTACCTACTCTACTTTTTCTGGTCTCACCTGGACATGCCCACTTCAGCCACTGCTTCTCACAGCATCACAGCTTGCTGTTCTTATCTGCCTGTGCTTATAATTTGGGATTCTCACTACTACTCTATTAAATCACAGCACCAATCTTGTCATGCAGGCTTTAACTCACTTGCTATGTTCTTACGAGGCTACCACTTCCCTTACTCATTATGGCTCTGATTTCTCCAAACTGAACCTGGCCTGGAGATCCTGGGCCTGAAAAATCTGTTATTTACTCTTACCCCCTGCCCTCCTACTTGCCATGTCATCCCGCTCTACCCTGTATCCTCATTTCCCCTTGATGGCTCATGTGAAGATTACTTATCCTCCCACTTTATTTCCAAACATCATTTCACAAGGCAGCAAAAGCCTTACATCTTCCTACCCCTACTTTTTCTCCCTCCTACTTTGTCTCAGCAAATCCTTTTGACTCTTCATGAAGGGGTATAAACCCTCCTCTTTCCTATACATTCCTATTCCTCTGCTGCTCCTGCATTTGCCCTGTTTGGGACACAGTAGCTGATCAGTTCTGCCAATATACCTACTCTGCTCACAGTCCCCATCTCAAAGTCCTCCTATCAAGTACTTTTCCAGTACTTGTGCAAAAAGATTACTGGCTTTGCATTTCTCCAACTGATGCATATTTGGCTAGAGGGAAGCTCAAGCTGACCCCATCCCTGACCCCTGCTTGACATGTAGGGTCTGTCACATTTCCCTTTCAAACATTGCCAGATTTGGACTTGATCTCAGGGACCAGGAAGGAGAGCAATCTCAGGCTTCTCTTGACAAACAGCTCTGGGGGAGGAAATACATGAAGCTGTGACAGAAGAATGAAAGACCCCCAAGGAGTGAAATAAAAAAAACCCCAACCAAAACTCCAAGTCAGAATGAGAACAGCCAGTGTCTGTGAAAATTACACCGCAGCAAGCTCTGAAGAGCCAACATGAGGCTGCCAGGACTCAGCTGGGGGTCTCCTGCCAGGAAATTACACTCTAGACTGAGCAACATCGCTATCTCTCAGGTGACTTCGACAGGGAGTCACAACAGCTAAAGAGCCCTGAAAAGACTCCAAATCGAATTGTTCTCTTCTTTCTCCCTCCCCCAAGCATTGCTGTTCCGGGTCAGCAGAGCCAAGGGCAACTGGCACAGAAGACACTGTTCTCAAGGCAAGATGACAGCAGGAGGAGGAAATAGGATGCGAGAAGCAGTGAGATGATGTGCCCTTAGGCTAAGAGAGAGTTGCAGGGACCAACATGGCCCTTGAAGAGCTCATGCACAGACGCCACCTCTGCAGCAGAAGGTTCTAGAAGCCCCTCAGCCACATCCTCCACAGCACCATCTGCAAGATGGAAAAATCTCTTGCTGAGAACAAGCAGAAGTGAATATTCTCCCTCAAGAAGTAAGAGATGATAGACGAAAACAAGGAGTGAGAATGCATGCGGAGAGAAGGGTCTGATCGCACCAATGTCAAGAACAGGAACACCGTCCTGCTACTAGCAGATAACCTGCCATCACACTGCTGGCTTTATACAGGCAGATGAGACAACAACTGCAAGCAACTGCCACCTGAAAATCATTGATATAGCAATTATTAAAAACAGAGCACAGTCTTGAGTGGGGTACGGACCCCCATGGATCTGTATAAGCACCAGGAGAAAGCAGTTGCTGCCTGCAGAACAGAAACGCAGTGTTTTCCCTGCTGTCAGCACCTGCGTCAGGCTCCTGGCTTCTCTTGAGATACAGCTCTTAATTGGGATAGATTGTACGTTTTCTGCCGTAGTCCAGCCCAGCTCCCACTTTAATTGCTAGTTTATGACTTAGCCCGTTTTGTGCTTTCCACGCTATTTCTTTCCCCACTTAACCTAATAGAATTATAGAAAGTATTGCTGGGAGGACCTCAGGAGGCCACATAGTTTATCCTTCTGCCCCAAGGCAGTATTTCATTTTCAACAACATCATGTGTCTTTTGCTATCAGGTCAGATCGGTCCAAGATGTATAGTGGGGAGAGAAATGCAGCTTACCCAGGGGAGTCGATTGGTATGAAAGACTAAATCCAGCCCTTTAAGTCACTGAAGTTAGATTAGAAATAACCCTGGTCCAAACGGTGTAATTTATCAGATCAGCTTTCTGAAAGATGTCCTTTCTTAAGTTTTAAGTCTCTAAAATGAACAAATCTCTAGAGTAAACTGTTCTGACAGCCCCATTTCAGTATATTTAATGCTTTATTATGAACAGCAGTGACCACTCCATTGTTAAGACTAAACGGATCTTATCACAGTATGATCAGCTTTGAAACTCCTATTAACTCCCACAATAAAACCTGATCTTTCTGCATTTCACTCCATGGAAGAATATGTTTGGCAAGACAAAACAAAACCGTTAAAAGCATCTTTAATATGACAACTTTACACAAATGAATTTCCAGTAAAATTTCAGAATGTCAGTCAGCTTCTTAAGGTTCTTTCTTCCAAGACAATTTGACTTAAAAATTCCACTATTGTTCTCTTTCATCTATTAATCTCTTTAAAAAGAAATGTCTCACAGCCTTGGGAACAGATAAAGCAGAAATTAGAAGGATAAGAAAAAGAAAAATCAGCTGGTGATGTATCAAGCTGAGGAAAGCAGGACACAACTATAACAGGGACTGTGTGCAGCAGAACCATGAAGGTAAAAGGAAAGAAGGAACTTCCAAGTAGGAAAGGATGTTTTTTGTTTAACCAAACCAGCAAGCAGAAAAAAAGAAGGCCTATGTGTTTCTTAAAATGGTTAAAAACCTGTTTGTATCCTCTCACTTCTTTTGAAATCTCAGTTCTGGTTGGGCTGGGTCTCTTCTGGGTTGTAAACACCCATGCTGAGCACTTGCAGCACTGCACAGCTGGACAAAGTAGGGGAGCTGTAAGAATACAACAAGCTTCCTGGTCAGCAGACAGGATTTTTGCCTTCCTCCCACTGTTCTCCACAGTGTCTGTGATTCAGACTGGTACTACAGCTATAAACTGCAAGTGTGTATTTTCACTCTACAGAGGTAACTGCAACAGTCACTAGACACAGTAAGAAAAACTTAATAATGGTTTCAGACTCTCATTCATCCTACTTGTCCAGCTCACCTAATTACTATCCTAAACTCCTTCATGCAGGCACAAAACTGGTTTCCACAAGCCTTCCCACACCTGGCTCCCATGTACTCTACACACTCTTCACTCTCAGCCTGTACAATCAAGGTGACAAACAGGTTAGCAAACAAACATCAGCTGCATCATGCTAGTACTACAGTTAGCCAGAAGAACACCACATTGTGCTTTAAAAAAGCACTCTGAAGGACTGAGATGGCTATCGTCACACACACTGTTTTGAAGGCCACTAAACTCTCTCTACGTTAGTGCTTTTAATAGTTCTGTGAAAAGCAACTTGGGCAACATGCTTGAGACACCACATCTTTTCTAATTCTAGTCATGGGCTTGCAAAGAGGGAAAGGGGTAGTGGGTGAATCCCTACTGCTAGCTAATTAGATCATACATTTCCTTTCTCAGGCAATATATCTTTCCCTGCATGGGATGCATTTTTCTTCACTAACCTCTCAAAAGCAGCTCCCCTATAAGTCACAAATCACCACTGCAAGCATTCCCTTAATGAGATCCTCCAGTGTTTGCATTCATTTAATAAAAGAGTGTTCACCAATCTTCATCTTACTGGTACATTCACACTGTTTATTTCAAGTTATAGGAGGTCCTTCTGGTGCACAGAGACTGAACTCCCTTGTTGAGCACTGCATAGGGTTCTTTCTATCACCCATTCCCAAGGCATTCATCCCCCTGTATACCACGTCACAGGTGGCATGCACACCTGGCATGCTATTTTCAATACGATAAAATATCTGTCTTGTGTTTAAATTACATCATCAATAGAACCAGGGGAAAATGAGCTACCAAATCAAAACAAACCTCTTAGTTATTTAAGTAGATCAGCACAGCATTCTGAATAACCTCTATTCTTAACAGGCAGAGATACTCACACCTGCAGGCAAGACTCTACTCAGCCCATGTAAATCAAAAGACATCCACGAGGATTAACAAGGCAGCCCATGTTAGACACAGATGCCAGCAGTGTTAATTCCATTTAAAAAAGAGTGAGTATTCTAGTTACCTTACACCCATAAAGGTGTCCTTCATTCTTTGGAGGAAGCAAGAGCTTTCCCAGATGGTTCTGTCATTTTTTGAGGTGGCTTCCAGCAAAGGAACCTAATAATTTTTTTTTCTTGAGGGTTGAGCTCCTACTTAACCTCTTTAACTGCTATTCATGGTCCCTAGCTAATTCCCAGCATCCACACACTGTTGCCAGTGAAATGAGCCCAGCTGCTTCTCCAGATTCTTGAAATGCTTCATAAACTCTGCTACAACATCTGCAGCCATATTTCTTATGTTCAATCCAATGTACTTTTCCTAGCGCTGGGCATAAAAATGGTTATAAAACGCACATATAAAAGTCTTGAAAAACAGATTCCTGGAAAGCCTCCTGAAAAATCGTTCAGCACTTACTCTCTACAAGATTCAGCCTTCCTTGCCCAAAGTAGGCTAACACAACCTAGGAGAAGAGAAAGGTTATGGTTTTGAACTTGTTGGCACTAGGCTCGGTTACAAGGCAGTACCTTACCACTGATGCTTTCACATACTACCATTAGAAAATAGGCTTTGACACATGCACCATCAGTACTCTGCACAAAACAGCAGCTCTCTCTAGGCTTTCTAGCCAGACAGGGCTGAACTGGAGTCACTTAACCTGGCTCTCTTTCATTTCCTTAGTCCTGTTCCCACTAGCAACATCAAAATCATAGTCTTTAATCTGAATTTCAAGGACAAGCAGGCAAAGTTCAACAACAAAGCAGACTCTGATTCTAGGAAGAGATTGAGAGCAGAACCTAACGAGAACATGATATTGCCAGTTGAGCTGGCACAAAGGAAAGTGACGCAAAAACACGTGCGATGAAGAAGAAAAAGTAATTTGTTTCGGGGTTTGGATTCGCCTCTAGAATAAAAGGGGTATTCTTGCCATCTGACCCTATTTTGCATAGAAGACAATTTGGATGTGCCTGTAGGAAATCCTGCTGGCTTCAAAGGAGGCAGGTAGGTTCTTGAGAAGTCTTGTGACCTGGGACCAGCAGAGGGCACTGTGTTACCAAGTCACAGCAGTGTAAATGCAAGGCAGTTCGCACCAGGCAGGGAAAGTCAGCCACGTTGAAGAAAAGAACCACATTCATAGATTCATAGCATGGTTCAGGTTGGAAGATCATCTAGTTACAACCCCCCTGCCATGAGCAGAGGCAACCCCCACTAGACCAGGGTGCTCAAGGCCCCATCCAATTTGGCCCTGAAGTCAGAAACAAGTACTAGCCATCAACGTACCAGTTCTACGACTGGTAAGGGTACCACTGTTAAAACAGGCCCCCGACTCTGGGCACTCCTAGAAATACAGCTAAATACAGCCTCCTCCTCCCACATCTCAGCACCCATGTTTTGATTTTTGGGCACAGGCCCCCTACTGAAAATAATTTTCAAGTGTCAGGGCCAAATCAGTTCTGCCCTGCAACATAATTGTCAGGGTTGGCTTGCTCACATTGAAAAACACTCTGTCAGCTTCCTCTATCCTTCTTCAAACCTCTAAATCCTTGCTTGTAGCAGCAGAAAGCCAGTTCAGACAACAGACAAGACAATAGCAAAGCAAAGAGCTGGCAATTTCCATTCTGCCCTCCCCTTTTACTCTCCGCCTCCTCTAACCCAGCAGACTTTCAGTGAGCAGAGAACCAAGTTAGAGGACATGAAAGGAATGCTGAGGTAGCAACTTCAGAAGAGTGTCTTTTCACTTGCTTATTTCTAGTTTATTTTTAATTACCAGAAGATGACCATGAAGAAGCAAATAGCTCATCTTTTTTCTTCTCTCTGTATTCCATTCTGCAGGGTTCTGGGCACTAGAAGCAGCTTAGAGGATAAATAAGTTATGCCATTCATGGCCCTCAAGCTAGCGAATGAAAAGTTTCCACTCTCTCTTTGTACAGTTGGTGGTATGACTTTGCCAGGATGTGGAAAGGGGCCTCAAAATTTTTCATCTCCTTCTGTAAAGAAACAAGAAAGTTGTGAATGACAGATGGAAGGAGGTTTGGCTATTTCTGCTCTAAGTGCTTCACAGAAGGCAGATTAAAACTGAGGGGGTTAGATGACAAACATGTGGAAGAGAGCCCATGATTACCTTTCTTTATCTGAAAGAAAACTTCACAAACATCCCCTTCCACAGATGGGGAAAGTAGCTGATACTCACCACTGACACCTCACAGTATTCCAGGTCGTGTTTCTCAGCCCACTCCTGTGCTTGTTTCTGCTCCACAACTCGACGACCAACCAGATCTGTTTTGTTCCCCACTAAGACACCTACAGAAAAAAAAACCCCATGAAACAGGAACCACAACTACCTAGGAAGTGCTAACTTGTTAGCAATAAATGCTGGAACGCTTGTAGAAGTAGCAGAAAAATTCAAAGGCAAGAGGAACAGCCTACAACTGCATATAAAGTGTTTCTGGAAGGAAACATCTGATTTGTGGTAAAAGCAAATGAATTAGAGGACACCACGCTTGCCCCTGGCTTAAAATAAACACTCTCAGTGGGATTAACTGCTGTCACACAAGAGAGCAGCAGATGAATCTCACCCATTTCTTACCTGGGATGTGCATTCCAACTGCTTGAGCCCTCAGCTTCTCCAACCACTTGGAACAGTTGTTGAAAGACTGCTCATTGGTGACATCGTACACAAGGCACAGAACATTGGGCTGCTCCCACTGCACAGCAAGAAAGGAACATTGTCAGCTCTAATGAAACTGATGTGGTCAACAGTCGGTCTATAAACACGGCAAACACTGGTGCTAAGACAAAAACAAGAGGTGTAACATACAAGAATCCTATGCCCTGGCTGAGGCTTCATATTTCAGTTGCGCTGACTAAATGGAGATCTGGCACTGGGAAAGGTGGTCTTGCTCTCTTTCCCCCATTCCTGTCTGCACAGTCCTCCTCCTTTACTTGTATCAGCACTGGCACTCATCTGATCCCTGGGGAAGCTGATTCTTCATGCTGAATCAGCGCAAAATTAATCCTAGAGAAAAAAAGTAGAAAGGTTTTCTTCCAGTTTGAGAAGCTGAGCCAGCTTCTAGCAGTGTCCCTTGCAAACTAGACCTCGTGCAAGGGCAAGAGTGGAATTGCCTCTTGTAGAGTAATTGTAGAGCAAGACTTAGCCATCTTATGAAACCTCACATCAATTAACAGACCCTACGTCTCAAAATGAGATAACACAACAGAGAACTGTGTAAGAAAGGACGCAAACGCGCCAAGCAAAAAAAATCAAGGGCAGTATTATGCTCAAGGACAAGAATGAGTCCTGTTGGATCAAACACATCGCCGCAACACAACAAAACCCCACTGCTGGAGTAGCAGCAATAGAAATGTTTTTCCAAGAAATAAAAATAACTTTAACCAACACCACAGAGCAATTCTCAGTTAAATGCTCCTATTTCTTTTGTAAGAAAACTGAATGACTGCCTGCTTTTCTTCCTCTGGAAAGTATTTCTTCTAGTACTTTTAAAAGTTTTAGAAAGGTAGAACAGGATACATCGGCAACTGAGGTAATTGCTCCCATTTACACTAAAGACAAAGTTTGCTACATTTGCCAAACCGGGGAGTTCAGATCTTCAAAGCAAAAACACTTCTTTGGAAGAAGAGGACGGTTACATAAGACTTACCAGTTTCTCCAGCATTTCAGAAAATAGATCTTTTCCTGCAGAGTCAAAAATGAAGAATTCCTGAAAGCAGAAGCACAAAGAAGGCTCTTGCCAGGAAAAATGGAGTGTAGGGAAAGGTTTTAAAAGTAAATACTGGAAGTTGTGTTTTGTTCAGGACAGCAGTGTCATACCCCTAAGGGACAAGTTCCCCACAGTGAGAATACTCCAATGCAGATAGTATGACAAAAGAAAGAGCTATTTTTCATGCATAACCAATAACAGGGGAATCTCTAAGGCCCTGTGTCTGGTCTTCATCCCTATTAGAAACAGAGTATGCAGAGTGGGCCAGTAACCTGAGCAATGCATACAGAATTATACACACAGTCCACATTTCAGCAGTGAGAATATAGGGACATTAACAGGTTAAGTTCCAGCTTCTGTATTTGTGAGAAATATGTACTAAACCCGATAGAAATAAATAACAGAACCCTAACAAAGCTGGCAACAGCTTTGGTTGAAGATGTCATGCTGAATATAAGTATGTAAAACTTACTTTTTAAAGATTAAACTAACCCTGGAGTATCAGCACTTGTACATGATCAGCCTCATTTCCTTAATGCAACTTAATGGCCTTCTGAAGTTGCAGAGCGATCTTCCACAAGAATGAGACTGAAGTGAGGTTTCAGCTCTGAGTGTCTCTTTCTGACCCGATTTATGTCACAGAAAAACTCACCACACTATCACTTGTCTCTGGAACTGACACAGCCTTCACCAACAGTTCCATGCCCGCTGTCTGTCAAGAAAAATCAGGAAAACAAGGATCAGAAGAGTTTTTAAGAGCCTGTCCGACTGCATACCAACTATATATTGGATTGAGGCAATTCTTGTGATCATTACAATCCCGTCAAACACAGGCTACTGGGAACTCCTCACAGCTCTGGTAACATACTCCCACCTACATGTCAAAGTCACGTAAATTTGCTCTGATGGGGAAAAAAAGATGGAGAAGAACCAGAGGCCAAAGATTTGCTTGTACACAGCTGAAGGTACTAGCTGAAATCTGCAGGGCTACGTTCACTATCACATTGCTGCTCTCAAGAAATGCCTTAGAACATCTTGCACCACCCATGTGATCAGCTAACATATGGGACTGAGGTTATTTGTGCTTCTTCCACCTTTTATCTCATTCTGCTTTGTAGCTTGTTTGTTTGTTCTATTTCTATCCTTAACTTCTGGTTGCCATCTTTATTTCAATGAATAAACATATTTTAGTGGGGTTTTTTTCTCCACACTCATATTTTCCTTTTTTTTTTCCTTTACTTGTATTTACTTTTATTTTTATCCTGCTTCTGATTAGTCATCACCATTGATTCTCACACTGAAAGACTGCAAACTGTATCCTCTTCATCTGGGAACAGTTTCTGTAGATTATAATTATCTCGAGGCTATGCAGCACATCTTCATGTTTGCATAGCGATAAGTGCACTGTCCACATGCACATTTAATAGTCGGAATTAAAAGCTTTCTCCTTCAGCGATGCTTTTTCATAGAGCTCTCCCTAAAGGGGGAAGCTCTCTAACATCACAAAAGCTTGAGAAAACATTGGTTCAGCAAGAAAATGACAAAATTAACTAAATTACTCTGCATTACATTTCAAAACCAGCACCCAAATAACATCAAGATTCACAGAATAATAAATGGTTTCTTCTCAGAATCTAGGGTATTAGAGAAAGAAAACCCTAAAAGATCCGACCTTAACTCAATTTTAAATCATTTCTTTTGTTCTAGACCTTAGTTTTCTCAGGTAACTTAGAGAAATGTTGGATAGCAGTTTGAACCTGTTGTTATGCTTACCAGTGTGTAGTTCTTCTGAAAATGAGCCCCATCATTACGGAACATCTGGGCTAAAGCACTCTTCCCCACAGCTGGATCTCCTGCAAAACCAAAACCAGAAAATACTTTAGTTTTATCTTAACAGAATTGTATTTTTCATTGATTCAGTTTATACTACAAGCCACAACAGCTTGGCTGTTTTCTCTTTGAACGCTGTCAAAAGAAGCACATACTGATATGAAAGGTAATACCCACATGAGAAAATTAATATTGCTATTATGAATAGTGATGCTGACATCAGATTTGTCACCCATAGGTCACAGTAAAGAGCTCCCAGACTGGGGCATAACTGCTGTTTATTCTAAAAGTCATGCCTACCCCACAGCATCTACCTAAAACTTAAAACTTCACTCAATGTTGTCATGTAGAGAAAAACACAATGAAGCACAGGCTGCCCAGAAAGGTGGTAGAGTCACCATTCCTGGAAGTGTTTACAAAACAAATAGCTAGAGCACTTGAAGCCATGGTCTAGGGGTTAGGGAGGTGCTGCAATGAGGGCTGGACTTGGCGATCATGGAGATCCTTTCCAGCCATGAGGATTCTATGATTCTATGGTAAGACTGGGCTGTACAGGAGCCTACTTCCTCTCCTTAGACTACCTATTTCCCCAGATTCAAATCCTTGTCAAATACCAAGTTTAGGAAAGAGACAAGAAATTTATATCCTACAAAGCTGCTTAAGCTGGTAGCATTCCTCGATGAACTCTTCTTGCTGACCCTGCTAAGAGAGCAGCTCTTGCTGACTCAATGCTGCTGGTGGCTCATTAGTTGCATCCTGTACATAAAAGAAGCAAATGTCACTTGGCTGAAGAGAAAAAGCCTGCTGATTCATCCCTGTATAGAAGGAAACACAGGGGGCTTTAGTTTTTGCTATTTTAGAGCCAAGGCTTTCTTGTATGGCTTGCACAACACTTTGGGAAAATCTGGCAGCTGCCTGCATTGGCCTGCTGTTACAAAACTCCGTAAGATCCAAAGGGATGGCAGAGAACCGCAGAAATCACATATGACCCCATAAAACAATCCTAACACTTGCAAAACAAAGGCTTCATGTTCCAAGGGGCTTGTCCTTCCTTCACTTTATGTCTCAGCAGTCCATACAGTTCAAGGGTCAGGAACCAGGAATTAAATACCACAGTGCTTCTAGCTTTACCTTAACGGTACCTTAACGGTACTCTCACAGCAGCCAAAGCTGGAACACAAGTCCTTTACATTATGTTATTAAATAAGCAATACCCAGAGAGGGGTCTATTTTGACTCTATTACACCTTCCCAGACAGGGTTTTGAAGGAAATTAGTAAACCTATTTGCTTGCATAATGTTAGGGTGGAGTAAGAGCGTTTTGGGTAGTGACAATTGCTACCCAAATGCATTAACCAAACGCAGTTCTTGTTTAAACATTTTTCGCATGCTTGCTTACATTAAGCTGAGTTGGGCTCATAATATTTAGACAGGAAAATCTGGTAATTCAGCTTGTTTATTCCTTGATCACTTCAAGCTTGTGCTGAAGACAACACTCTGTTCTGAATGGAAACTATTCAGTATTTCGATAATTACATCTGTCTTTGTAGGATGAGATAGAGAGAAGCATATATTGCTCCAAACTGCACAGGCACCACCCACTGCAAACTCTTTAACTAATGTGTTGCCTTTCTTCAGTTTGACAGCCCCAGTTGGGTTTTTTTTCCTGCCTCTTCTTATTCTTTGTCATCCTCTTAGTCCATTACATCACTACACTGTCTCAAAATAAGTTGCTGTGCCCTTTTCATTTAGGTTGGTCTCATCTGCCAGTACTGCATCCCACAGTATTTATTCCACCCATATTTCTGTTATTCTGCCAGAGTCTGTAGTGTGTCTCTAAAATGCCTCCTACTGCCAACTGTCTTTCTACAATGAAAACCTTTTTTGGAGAGTCTCCATAGTAAGCTCACACAACAGTATTTTTTACTGTGTGTCTGTAAATTACCCTTGGGATAACATATGAATTGCTTTTTATTGTCAAGTTAATAGTCACTCTTTTGCTAATAAAAGCCCTTTTCCCATGTTGTTCTCTTTGACCTTGGTGCTGCTCCCAATATCGGGAGCGACTGTGTTCTTCAAAACCATTTCCTTAGGTACACAGGAACTGCTCCATCTCTGATGCTTTTGCTCCTACCAATGTAATTGCATTTTCTCATTCCCTTTAGGTTGTTGTTACTCATCTTTTATGTCTCTTTCACTATTGTTCTCTTCTGCAAGAGAAAAGTTAGGTTTTTTGCCTGATCTGCTTCATTAAATTATTATTTTTAATACTAAATACTACTGTAGCACTTAGAGGTGCTAAGTTTCCCACACATGGGACAGGACCTTCCAGCTGTTTATGCTGTGGGCAGAAATAAAAAGCAACTCCAGATCCAGTTTGGACTGAGCACATAACTAGGTCATCCAAAGCAAACCTGTGTGAATTTAACACATAGATCATGGAACTGGCCTTTGGTAACACTAAAAAACAAAACTTGTAAGACAAGACTTGAGCAAAGCCTACATATTGGGACCTGGGAGCTTCCAAACTAGAAATGGTGTGCCAGTTTCTAATGTAGAAGACAGATGTGATACTCTTGCTGGTCACAGTAACCATTAACAGGAGATGAATTCTTCTTGCACTTACCAAAGATCACACCTGACTTTGTGTGAGTTGACAGCTAATGCTTCTGAGGTTAAAAAAAAAGTACAAATATTTTATTCTGGGTTTAAGAAAGGTTTGGAGCAAAGAGTTAAATCTGTGAGTTGTCTGTACACAGAAGGTGTATGAATTTCTGCTTCTAGCTGAAACAGAGCCACAATGTAGAGGAAAAAGAAAACGTAAATTTTCTTCCTGCAGTGTTAACAGTCAACTGAGCTTAATTTCAGCATCTTTGTAATCCATCCTGACTAAGTAGACTGGTGGCTTCAACTCACTGTTTTTCAGGTTAACTTCCAGTTTACTTGAGAAAAAAGATGTCTCTGTGAAGTGCACACACTTCACCTTTCTATTCTTTGCAAAAACTTTACCCTCCCATCGTACTCTGACAATCACCCCAAATTTAGACATGAATTTTCCCTCCAGCACAAAGGAAGCTTCCTGTATTAGGCAGGATTCAGCTGTCTACCTGGCTCCCTTCACACTTTTCTTATCCTTGGCCTGCCTTTCCACACAGTAGAAATACTCTTCTTTTTTTCTTTCTGTCTGCTTTTTCAGATCCTGTCCTTGCATTCCTGCTAGTCTGACTATGCTTCACACCTCTTCATCCTCTGCATAATGCAGGAGGGACAGGGCACACGTAAGAACAAACACGATTTCCTCTATTCCCATGCCATGGAAGCTGAGGTCCCCACCACTCTGTCCCTCCCTGTTACCTCTTTACCCACACCTTCTCCATTGGGCTGAACCCTCAATGAAAGGCTGAGAGAATTAGAGAAACATAGGATTGTTTAGGTTGGAAAAGACCTTTAAAATCATTGAGTCCAACCATTATTGCAGCACTGCCAGGTCATCACTAAACCATGTCTCTCAGCACCACATCTATACACCCTTGGAATACCTCCAGGACTAAACTGCTGCCCTGGACAGCCTGTTCCAGGGCTTGATAACCATTTTATTGAATAAATATTTCCTAACATTCAACTTAACTCTCTTCTCTGGTGCAATTTAAGGACGTTTCCTCTCGTCCTATCACTGGTTACTTGGGAGAAGGGACCCACACCCACCTCACTCCACTTGCTTTCAGGTATCTGCAGACAGCGGTAAGGTCTCCCATAGGCGTCCTTTTCCACACAATAAACCCCTCCAGCTCCCTCAGACCCTCCTGGAGCGCCTCCCCACACTCCACCGGGGCTCCCCTCGCCGTGGGGGTACCGGGCGCTTCGGCACCGCCCACTGCCGGTCCATCACACGGAGCCGTCGGGTGGGGTGAGAGGGGGCAGGCTGAACTCACCTGCTAGGAGGCACTTGGCATAGAGCTTCACCATCGCCCCGGACCGACGGTGGCGGCCCGAAGGGGCAGCGGCTGCCGCCACCGCCGTGTTCTACCGCGGCCCTAGCAACACCGCGGCCCTGGCAACCGAGCGCCCCGCCTCCTCCGGAAGGGGGCTGGCCACTCAGATCGGTTGGGTGTGAGTACTGCCGATCAATGGCATCCGCACTTGTGATTGGTTTACTTGTCTTGACCCGCCTACCTACCGTCCTGTCATTCAAACTCGAACCCCGCCCGTTATAGTGGGTGGGGCGGGGCAGCGAGCACAGCGGGCAGCGCCGTCGCGTTATGGAGTCGTTTCTACCCGGCAACTAAGTGCGTTGTCCGGATCCCATTTTTGATTGGGTAGCGCACAGGGGGACCGTACCGTAAAAGCCGGCGGTGTGGTGGCGGCGGCGACCTTCTGCGCATGCGAGGCTAAGAATACCGGCCCACTCTCACCGGACCCCGCCCGCCTGCGTGCGGTTACCGGCCGCTGGTGATGGGTAGGGTCCATGAGTGCGGGGAGCGAGAGCACGCAGACAGCACAGGAGGGGATGAGAGGGGGTGCTACCCCTTCCCAGTGTTTGCTCTCCTGCAGAGACGTCATCTCTCTCACTCCTTTCTTAGTCGCTTTCTGCTTGGTATCTCAGAGTGACCTTCTTTTCCCCCTGCTCCTGTTAATTTTCTGGCCGTTCACACTGCAGGAGGTTGGTTCCTTTGGGTGTTTGGGTTTCGAATTTTCCGGATATTTTTCCCGAGATCTCGTGTCTAGAAGGTGTCTGGTGGTGGTCCTCACTGATCTCGTGTCTGGAAGGTGTCTGGTGGTGGTCCTCACTGATCTCGTGTCTGGAAGGTGTCTGGTGGTGGTCCTCACTGATCTCGTGTCTGGAAGGTGTCTGGTGGTGGTCCTCACTGATCTCGTGTCTGGAAGGTGTCTGGTGGTGGTCCTCACTGATCTCGTGTCTGGAAGGTGTCTGGTGGTGGTCCTCACTGATCTCGTGTCTGGAAGACTGTGCACTGCTCGCTGCTGGCACAGTCCTGTTCATCAGGATAAAGGCACTGAGTGTGTCCTCAGCTGATGGGATTGTGATACCAAACTGAGATGAATGACTGATACCATGGAGGGCTGTGCTGGCACTCAGCAAGGAGGATCGGGTTAAAAGCAATTCAGGCAAAAAGGATGCCCACAAATCCATGGGCACTAGTGAGGTGCACTCAGAAGTGCTAAGGGAGGTGGCAGATGCTGGGGTTAGGCCACTCTCCACCTTGGAAAGGTCATGGAGAGTAGAAGAGGTGCCTGAGGGCTGGAGGAAAGCCAGTGTCATTCCAGTTTTCCAAAAGGGCAACAAGGAGGACACAAGAAGCTACAAGCCAGTAGCTTCACCAGATGCCTCACCTCCTTCCGTGGAGAGGTGGCAGAACAGCTCACTCTGGAAGTTACATGTAAGCATGTGGAAGGAAAGAGGATTATTAGGAGTGTCCAACATGGAATAAACAAGGGGAAATCATGCTTGACCAGTCTGACAGCCTTCTCTGGTGGCATGGCCACATGGAGAGATGATGGGATGGTGGTGGACTTCTTCTACCCCAACTTGAGCAATGCTTTTGGTGCTGTCTCTCATAACATCCTCACAAGTGAGCTTAGGAAGTGTGGGTTGGATGAATGAACAGTGAAGTGGATTGAGAGTTGGCTGAATGGTTGAGATCAGTGGAGCTGAGTCTAGCTGGAGGTCTGTAGCTGGTGGTGGTCCTCAGGGCTGACTACTGGGCCCAGTCCTATTCAATATATTCATCAGGATGAAGGCAATGAGTGTGCCCTCTGCAGGTGGGATGATAAAACCAAATTGGGAGGATTTTCTGATACCATGGAGTGCTGTGCTGACACTCTGCACGTGTGCTGGCACTCTCCAACTCTGGAGAGTTGGGCAAAGAGGAACCTGATGAAATCCAACAAGGTCCAGTGCAGGTTCCTGCCCATAGGCAGGAGTAAGCCCATGCACCCCTACACATGAGCGTTTGACCTGCTAGAAAGCAGCTCTGTGGAGAAGGACCCCGGAGTTCTGCTGGGTGATAGGCTGACCAGGAGTCAACAAGGTGCCCTTGCAGCTAAGAAAGCAAATAGCATCCTAGCTGCCTTAAGAGTAGTGCAACTGGCAGGCTGAGGGTTGTTTATCTCACCCACTATTGTGCCCTGGCGTGAAGACATCTGCACACCTCCTCTTACTAGGAACTGCCAAGGGATCTGGTTCTCGCCAGTCTGGAGAAGACTGAGAGGGAGTAATTAAGTGAAAGGTGGGGTTCGAGCAGAGGGGACAAATCTTTTCAGCTATATCCAGCAAGAGGATAAGAACAAACTGGAACAGAGAAAGTTCTATCTGAACATAATGAACTCGTCTTTGAGAGTGGAAGAGCACTGGAACTGGCTGCCCAAAGAGGCTGTGGAGTCTCCTCTGTAGATACTGAAAACCCTCCTGTGTGACCTTCTCTAAATGATCCTGCTGTAGCAGGGGCATTGCCCTAGCTGATCTCCAGAGGTCTCTTCCATCCCATAGCATTGTGATTCTGTGCCTTAACTACTCTTAAATGATGTCTGTGCCCTATGCTTCATCTTTCAGTTGATCTTCTGTAAGCAGTCCAAATCAGTCTTGATGGGTTTGGATTAGAACTGAAAAAGCTGACTGAAAAGCTTCCTGGTGTTTCCCCTCTTTCCAGTCTCTTTTAAGGATCTTATGCCGTTAGAAAGTATGTCATTAATAACAAACAGTACTTTTTCAGCGTATAAACTTTGCTTGGCTCCACTGTAGGTTGTTTACTGTGGCGTGCAGAATCTGCTTACTATGAAAAGCAGTAAGTAAGCTTTGGAAGAAGAGAAAAATCAATAATGCATCTGAATTTGGGTTATGAGATTGGATGCTCCAGCAGCGGAGTTAGTTGAAAATAATTTTTGTCAAGTTTTATTTTAAGCTCAATATAGTGCTTGCTTAGAAAGCAGCTTTTCTTGTCTCTTCTTGTGTGAGTGATCTATTTGACGTGTTTGGGACCAGGTGACGGATCTCCCAGATATCTAGGCAAGCAATCAAATAACATAAAAGGTACATACAGCAAAGTCCAATGGGTCATTTATAAAACCCATTGCTTCAGCAAAAACACCCCAAACCCATGAAATGAACCTCCCTAGCCTGACTGGGCAGAAACTAATTGTGGCTGATGACTGGAGCAAAGTGTAGTGATGGAGTCACTGCTACTGGTCCTTTTAAAAAGATCTAATTATTGCTTTCACTGTTTTATCTTCCTTTCTTGAATCCTCCATCACAGGTGAGCAGTTATTGATGTTCTCCATCATTTATGTCTGAACAGCTTGCCTTCTTTTTCATCTTTCTGACTTCCCCTCCATCCTCCCAGACACTCACTTGTCTCTGTGTTGTTCCATTTTGCCATCTTTGCATTATCCTGTGTGGTCTATTTGTAATATTGCCCCAGTTTACTGACAGGTCCGTGTGTGAAGGCTTTGAGGCTCCATTATGATGTACTTGAGATTTATCGATTGTGCCTGTAATGTAGTAGTATCCATCAGCAGTTACTGAGGTCACAAGCATCCTTGCCATTTTACACTGGGATCAGTGTAATAAAAGGCATGGATTATGTTGGAAGTCTGATTTTCATTGCTGTTGAAAAATTCTGCTTGGATTCTGGCCATCTCCTTTCTGTTAGCTGCTTTCCTAATTAGCACCCTAGTCCTTGGACCCATTCCCTCATTTCCCACTTAACCTCTGCATACCCATGTGCATGGCACTCTTAACAGCCATATGCCCTCTCTATATCCGCTGTTCTTTCACCCCATACTTTTCCAATCTCAATTTTTCCTCTGCCTGACTTCTCTCGGGTAGGAGTTCCCTTACTGCTACTGACAATGATAGATTAAGGATGAAATTACTTATCTACACCTGGTAATCTGGGCAGAATCACAGTCTGTTGTTAGCAGTCCACAGGGGTTGCTGCTGAATAAATTGGAATACTGGTAGCTGTGCTCACTGAAGCTTCTCTCATCTTGGATATGTGAGGAATAAAGGGGCTAGGATACCCTGTGGATTTAAAGAACCACACCGGCATCAACAATGGAGGGTGATGTTCTTACCCTAGAAAAGTGTTTATTAGGTTAAATCCTGTATTTACCAGCGAAGGAGAAATAGCTCATCCTAATAATTCACACATTTCATTTCTTCCTCAAATAAAGCAAGATTCCTGTGTGTAGGAAAGGGCCTCTTTTCTAATGTGAGCAGGATAATTTGCCCTGACAGCCACAAGACCCTGAAATGTGAAGTCACGTTCCTTTAGGCAACAGTGACAAACCAGTGGATAAACTGCACTGTGTCTGTGTGCAGCTTTGCTTTTCATCGGGCTGCAGAAGGCAGAGCTGGTGGAACTGCAGCTCCAGGAGCAATAGCAAGGAATTTCAGAAGCAAAAGAAGGCTTTACAACAAGGAGGCCATATAGTATTTTAGATTGATGTGTGGCTTGCACTTCAGATTGTGTAGGGCACTGTGCAGGTCCCTTAACAACATATACCTGTTAAAATGACATCTATGCAAGGCAGAATTCACATTCCTAGGACTTGTTTTTATAGTTATTCAAGTCTAGATGCAAACATCGTGGCTGTGTTCAGAGCTGAGCAGGTGGCAACCTGTAACTTGAACGTGCTGCCTAATAAAAGCTACTGAGAAGTAATGTAGCTTTCCTTGGAGTAAACAATGCTTCTCAGGAGGGCATTAGCATGGAGGAAAAGAATTAGATCTTTCTGCAAGAAATCTCTTAAATGCAAAGCGCATCATCAGTTCCTTTTTTAAAACTTCTGTTACTAAAAGGAAACCAACACAAACCACATCAGAGATAATCTTGCAAATGGGTGAACATTCAGAGTTTGTGGAGCTTTTTAAATCTGTGTAGATTCTTACAGCATTGACTATGGATGTTTGCTGATAATGTCAGGAGAGCTTTGAAAGCTGCAAGAGCAGGTGTGTAAATTTTATTGTAGATTTCCACTCTTCACACTTATTCCAAGCAGTAGAATAAATAGAGACCTCATTTATTTTGAAGGCTGCCTCATCTGATGTTCCCAGAAATTGCCTTTTATTTTTCTTCAGAGCAGGGCTATTAGCACAAGCGGTATGAATCTACAGCTTTCTGTATCACCGTTGATAATAGCATCACAGCTTCAGGTTCTTCAGATTTTGCTCTTTTGTGGTAGGGACTGAGACACGGATATGAAGGCTTTTTGGCCGAGGCTTGGTGCACTGAAATGTAAGATGATTATGAAATGGTTGAATCAGCCAAAGGATTTGTTGGCAGTTACAGCAGCGCTTCTGACTGATCTGGCAGATTTGTCATTTGTTTCTGATCTACTACATCGGGGAAAATGGAAGTTAGAAATGGATGGAGGTTGTGACATCAATGAGAGTGGTAAATTATTCAATGTAGGGTAGGTACCTCAACAAGGCTGTAAAGTTGATTTTAGTATGCTAATTGTAAGTCTTTTATCCTCTGTTCCAATGAATATGGCATGAGAGACGATTTTTTAAAGGATGCATTCAAATCCACAAGGATAAAGATAAGGAGAATTTTTTTGGGAATAATTATTCTGCATATGTCTGGAAAAAAGCCAGCTTGGTTGTTCTTGCACACAGAAGCTTGGAAAAGTCCTGGGAACAAACCCTAAGTATTCTGTTTATTTTTTAACAACATACCCCCAAACATTGGATGTGGGTATTTGATCAGGCATCTGAAACTTCATACAGAAACTCTTACTGTTGTGTAGATATCTTTGTGGGGCAGTATCTGTGACAGGCGACTTGCTGTGGCCTCGTGTGTGGCTGGAATCTGTCTCACTGTGAGAACGCTATTGCTGGAGCAATCACTGTCACACTGTTCTGCGCAGGGTGCACCCTGGTGCACAGGGAGATTGGATGCTGGTGAGTGAGTGTTGAGCACATCACAGGGAAAGGGTTAATCAGTCAACTCTGGAATATATGAATACACAGCATCTTTAAATGAGCTACCCATAATTCCAGTATGCCAGTCATTATATGGTGATGATGACTGTGAAATCAGCTGGGAATCTGGTTTTTTTTTTGATCTCGAGCTGCCGTCTGCTCAGGAAGCAGCTGCTGGGTTTACACTAATGATATATCTTACGTAAAAGCTGTAAGACAGGCTGCATTCAAATCATGAGTTTTATTAAAAACTAAAAGGTTATGTTTTGGTTTATCTTCTTTTTATGTTTTTAGGGCTCGAATGTTCAAGGTTTTCTCTGCAGGCATGACAGCTAGAATTTTTTTTCCCCTTGGTGAAAACTGAGAGTCAACCATGTGACTACAGGATCTGAGGGTTTAAGGGAGGAATGAGAAGAGAAATATCTGAGACTCCTAATTAAATTTTCAAGAGTTTACAACACTCTGTTTTCCATCTTCTCTACTTTTCTGATAGGTTAATGTTTAGGCACAAAAACTTTTCCATATTTTCCCCATGTCCTTCCTTTTCAAGGTCAATTTATTATAATTTGTTTCTATTACAATAAAACTTGCTGTAAGCTTTTCAGATCTTCTCTCTAATAATCTCCAATCCTTCCTGCTCTGGATTTCCATTTTCCCAAGCTGCGCACCCTGAATTTCTGGGTTGTTCAGCCTCGGACCCTGTCTCAGAGCTCTCTACCCGTGTGCTGCTCTCTCCTATTCAGAAGCAAGGTTCTCCTTCCTGCATTCCCAGTAGCTGTTCACACCAGATACTTTATTTCTACGTGCTGCAGAGCTTTGCTGGTCACAGTCATTGCAGCTTTCTCCTATGTAGGACCTTGTCTCCTGCTTCTGCTGAAGTCTTAAACATCTGGGCTACACAGTGGACTTCTTATAAAAATTCTGAATGAGAAGGATCCTGAGCTTGTAAATATAGGATACACCCAGGAAAAAGAGAACGTGGGAGCCCTTCATTGTTACGTGCTCCATGTTCCGTATTCAATGCACTAGATGAAATTTCAGGTTCGTCTTGACCTATCAGGCTTCCAGTGAGAAATCATTTAAGTTCTTTTGTATCAGTTATCTTCCTTTGGAGCATTCAAAATGAAGATCAATTTGAACCCTGGCATCCTCAACAGGCCAAAAAAAAAAGATGTAGAGTCATTAAATCTATGGGCAAATGTCTCCTAGGATGCCTCTGCTTTGCTAAGAACGCTGTCACGTGTGAAACGAGAAAGTTAATACATGCAGAGAGGAACAGAAAAGCACTGGCTCTAGTAATGGAGATTGTTACAGAACATAATTGAACACTGACTGCAGCAAAGCTAAAAGGAGACTTGCATGTCAATGATAGAAAATCTTTATTTTTTCCTCTAACCTCTGATTTCAGCTGTCTGACTAAGAGCAGGTGCTGGGCAATAGCTCAATTTCAACAACCCATTGCAGCTGAAAGAGTAGATGTAATTGTGCTGTACCCAGCAAAATTGAAAATTACTTTAAGGGGGGGAATGCAAATGTTTTAAGACAGAAAATCTTCATTCATCTGCAGAAAGAAGCATAAAATTAGCACAGCCACATAACTCCTAGTCCTCTTTATATTAAAGCAGTAATAAGTGCTTGATAATTTGCTATTATCTATGTATTTTAGTAGCTTTCTAATAATACTTTTTTGCATTGTGAAAATAGAGGATGTGGAGTTTGTTAACAATTAAAATGTTAGAATTTAAAACATTGTTCCTCCAGGCAATATTTCCCAGACCTGAAAATATCTGTGAATCTTATGGCTTTTCAGCGACCCATGGACCTTTCCTCTAGCGATCAATGATTAAACAATTGACCTCTGCTCCTGTGCCTCTTACAACCTGTCTCGAAGCTGCAGTGGCAAATTTGGCAGAGTTACAGTGTTCTTACCACCTGAAGGCATAAGTATCCATAATAATGCCATGGTTGTGCCACTGTGACACCAGTAAAACCAAGTACATTTTTGTACATAGACCATTAATTCCTCAGATGAGCATCTTCTGGAATGAAGAACTGTTGCTGCAATAAGTTCTGATTCAGACACTGACAATGAAAAACTTCTTCAGTGAAAGGATCATCAGGCATTGGAACAGGCTGCCCAGGGAGGTTGCTGAATTGCCATCCCTGGATGTGTAGATATGGAGCTTAGGGACATGGTTTAGTGATAGGCTTGGTAGAGTTGGTCTCAATGATCTCAAAAGTCTTTTCTAACCTAAATGATTCTATGATTTAAAAATCCTTTCACTTAGGTTTTCCTAGGTAGAAGATTGAATATATAAAAAAGCCTTTTCTAGCTGCATGTTTCACTGGCTTATTAAGTAGTGGAAAGTACTTACTATTACTGGAAAGTAATTGTGGTTTGCTCTTCTGATCCATTTATTGTTGTTAGGTCATGCAGTCCCTTCTATTTTTCTAGTGGCTGAGCAAGGAACTCTAGCATTTGTGTTTGTATTAACTTCTGTCTCTAAAAGAGGGTCAGCTGGAAATGTACTTTCTCGCTTTTGAAGTCATGACCTACAGTATGGGAAAGTTTGGATGACTGATGCCTCGTGCACACAGCTAACCTCCTTCAGATACATTTAGCTTCATTCTCATTTAAGACAAAAGTGATTTTTAAGTGTTGGAGCTCTAGGGAGTGTTGGGATTCACAAAGGGTGTTGGCCTTTGGAAAAGACAATCTGCTACTCTCTCACAATGAAGGTACAGCAGCTCAGGTTCAAGCATGTGTTAGCAATGAGAGAAGCCAGGACCTAGAGGAGTTGTTTTAATCACCAGCACGTGCAAAGGCCTGTGCACTTGTGTCTGTGTTACACATGGTTCTTGGGTCGTGTTAGGAGGAGAATATCAGTGTATACTTTAACCATAGCTGAGCATTGGGGTGTTAATGCATGCACTGTGATTTCTCTTTCATTTGCAACTGATTTGTAAATAAAAGAAGTTGTTCCCTATCTGCTGACCATTTAAATCTCAGTCTGAGAATTTAGAGTCAAATGAAGTACTTTAGTGCTTTGTGCTCATTACAAAACGTTCTGGGGGCTAATTTGTGTCTTCAGTGAACCTTGCATAAATTCATAATCTTTGATGTTATTTGAAGTGTAGCCAGCAGGTCAAAGGAGGTGACTCTGTCCCTTTACTTTGCTCTGGTAAGACCCCACCTGAAGTACTGCATTTACCTCTGGAATCCTCAGCACAAGAAAGACATGGGCCTCTTGGAATGGGTCCAGAGCAGGGCCACAGAAATGATCAGAGGTGCTGGAGCACCTCCCCTGTGAGGAAAGACTGAGTTGGAGTTGTTCAGCCTGCAGGAGGTCTCCAGGGAGACCTTATTGCAGTTTTTCACTACATAAGGGGGACTGAAAAGAAAAAGTAGGACAATCTTTTTAGCAGGGCCTGCTGCAACAGGACAAGGAGAAATGGTTTTAAGCTAAATGGGGGAAGATTTAAGAGATGTAAGGAGGAATTTTTGTACAATGAAGGCGGTGAAATGATAGAACAGGTAACCCAGAAAGATGGTAGAAACCCCATCAGGTTGGACATGTTGAAAATATCCCTGCTCACTGCAGGGGTGGTGGACTAGATGACCTTTAAAGGTCTCTTACAACATAAAATAATCTATGCTTTGATGGGTTTTTTTTTTGATGCAGAGCTTATGAGTATCCTTGTGGAGAAGGACTTTGGGTACTGCTGGATGAGAGTCTGGACATGAGCCAGGAACGTGTGCTTGCAGCCCAAAAAGCTGACTGCATCCTGAGCTGCATCAAAAGAAGCCTGGACAACAGGTGGAGGGAGGGGATTCTCACCTTCCACTCGGTTCTTGTGAGACCCCATTTGGTCTACTGCATCCAGAGCTGGTGTCCTCAGAACAAGAAAGATGCCTGTCTTTCTTGGTCCTGTTTGAGTGGGTCAAGAGCAGGGCCAAAAAAAAAATATCAAGCACCTCCTCTACTAGGACAAGCTGAGAGAGCTGGGGTTGTTTAGCCACAAGAATGCTCTGGGAGACCTTACAGTGGCCTTCCAGTACCTAAAGGTGACCAACAGAAAAGATGGAAAGGGACTCTTTATGAGGAAGTGTAGCCATAGGACGAGGAGTAATGACTTCAAACCTTTCAGTGTAAGGTAGATTTAGATTAGATTTTAGAAAGGAGTTCTACACTGTAAGGGTACTGAGACCCCAGAACAAGTTTCCCTGAGAAGTATAGAATGTTCACTCCCTGGTTGTGTCCAATGTCAGGTTGGATGGAGCTTTAAACAACCAGGTCTGCTGAAAGGTACCCCTGCCCATGGCAGGGAAGGTTAGGACTAGATGATTTTTAAGGTGCCTTCCAATCCAAACCATGTTACAATGATTTCTATAATATTGTGCAACCTCTCTGTTTTTGATTCCATAACAATATGAACCCTGCTTTGGATAGAGTATTTTGAATGTTTAGATACAGTAGCACAGCACTTTGATGCAACAATGGTGTGTTGCTGGAAAGAAGAGCATGAGCTGCATGTGCTGTCTTTGGGAGTATTTAGGGAAGGTGTCCTTACTTCTCCCAAAAGATGTGAAGTCAGAAAAGGAAACAGCAGCAAAGAACAAGCTTTGCTGTGATGGAGTGAACCAAGCATGGAAACAACCATAGGCACTAGGCAGTGTTGAGCTCAGAACTGGTGGATAAACTGTAAGTATAAATCCTAGGTCAGCTTCTGCAAAGTGAACAGGTGTTATGGCCTCCAGTCCATTGATTCTCAAAATAAGACATGTGGAAAACTGCCGATCCATGAAACTCCATTATGAGCTTGGCAGGACCCCTAAAAGATAAACAATTATGAATTTGTTGATTATGAGTTTATTAATGGTAAATCACAGAATGTTACGGAGATCACCAAGTCCAACCTGCTTGCTACAGCAGGCTCACCCAAGAGCAGGATGCACAGGTTTGCATCTAGGTGGGTTTGGAATATCTCCAGAGAAAGAGGCACCACAACCTCTTTGGGCAGCCTGTTCTGGCACTCTACCACTCATAAGGAGGTTTTTCATTTTGTTCAGATAGAATTTCCTGCACTCCAATTCGTACCTGTCGCCCCTTGTCATCTGACGGGGCACCACTGGAAAGACCGGTCCCCTTCTGAAACATGGCCTTCAGATAATTACAAGATCTTCTCTAATTCTTCTCCAGGCTAAACAGAACCAGATGCCTTGGCATTTCCTCATAAGAGAGATGCTCCAGCCCCCTCACCGTCTCTGTAGTCCTGCACTCCAAATGCTCTCTAATAGTTCCTGGTCTTTCTTAAACAGGAGAGCCCACACCTGGACACAGTACTGCAAATATGTCCTCACCAGGGCAAAGTGGAGGGTGAGTAAAAACTCCTTTGACCTGCTTGTCACACTCCTCTTTATGCACCTCAGGATACTATTGGCCTTCTTGGCTACAGGGGCACCTTGTTGATTTGTGGTCAACCTGTTGCCCAGCAGGACTCCTGGGTCCTTCTCCATAGAGCTGCTCTCCAGCAGGTCAGCTGCTCATGTGTAGGGGTGCATGGGGTTATTCCTGCCTAGGGGCAGGACCCTGCACTGGACCTTGTTGGGTTTCATCAGGTTCCTCTTTGCTCAACTCTCCAGCCTGTTCAGGTCTTGCAGAGTGTCAGCAGAGCACTCCATGGTATCAGTCAGTCCTCCCTGTTTGGTATCATCATCACACCTGCTTGAGCGTACACTCAGTGCCTTCATCCCGATGAATACATTGAATAGGACTGGGCCCAGTACTGAGCCTTATGGACCAACACTAGCTATAGACCTCCAGCTAGACTCTGCTCCACTGATCTCAACCATTCAGCCAATTCTCAATCCACTTCACTGTTGATTCATCCAACCCACACTTCCTAAGCTCACTTGTGAGGATGTTACGAGAGACAGCACCAAAAGCATTGCTGAAGTTGGGGTAGAAGACCTCCTCTGCCATCCCCTCATCTCTCCATGTGGCCATGCCATCATAGAATGCTGTCAGACTGTTCAAGCATGATTTCCTCCTGCTGAATCTATGTTGAACACTCCTAATAATCCTCTTTTCTTTTACGTCCTTAGAGGTAACTTCTGCATGGTAACATCTCCATGGATGGAGGCAGGGCTAACTGGCTTGTAGCTTCTTGTGTCTTCATTGTTGCCCTATTGAAAAATTGGAATGACACTGGCTTTCCTCCAGCCCTCAGGCACCTCTTCTACTCTCCATGACCTTTCCAAGATGGAGAGTGGCCTAATCCCGGCATCTGCCAGCTCCCTCAGCACTTGAGTGCACCTCACTAGTGCCCATGGATTTGTGGGCATCCTTTTTGCCTGAATGGCTTCTAACCCAATCCTCCTTGACCAAGGGAAAGGCTTCCTTTTCCCAGACATTCTCTTTTATCTCCAGAGACTGTGATTCCTGAGGTCCAGACTTAAGGGTAAAAGGCAGCATTCAGTGACTCCATCTGTGCTGTATCCTCCATCACAGGGCACTGATGTCATTCAGCAGCAGGTGCACATTTTCTCTAGTCATCCTTTTGCTACTGATGTACTTACATAAATCCTTCTTGTTGCCCTTGACATCCCAGGTCAGATTTAATTCCAAGTGGGCCTTAGCATCTCTTCTTACTCTGAAAACTTTCCTACCTTCCTCCCAAGTGGCCAGTCCCTTTTACCACATTCTGTAAGCTTCCTTCTTCCATCTGAGTTTTGCTCATTCACACAGGTCTCCTGCCTCCTTTGCTTGTCTTCTCTCTCTTAAGAATACAGCGATCTTGAGCTTGGAGGAAGTGGTGTTTGAATATTAATATCACTCTTGGATGCCCCTACAGTGGTGATCAAAGAAATGGTAAGAGTTGGTGACAAGCCTGTTGGTACAAACCCTTTCTGATGATTGCTAATGTCATTTGGCAGGAAATTATGTCTGTGAGTTGAGGGTTTCACTCTTCTTCCTTTTAACTTGTAGCTGCCAGCGAGCTGCATTTCTGTCCTGGTGATATATAACACCAGTGTCAACAAGGAGTGGGGGGTTTTACATGTGCAAACATCATTTGCATATCTTAAATTGTCCAGTTGTGTCTCATTTCAAACCATTGGCTGTGAATCTAAGGGAAGGATGTGTACTGATTACTTAAATTTTGTCTTCAACATGATGGCTCGAGGTTTGGGGTTGGTTTTTTTCCCTGTAACTTCTGCATTACAAGAGAAAATTGCAGAAAGCTTACTGCTCAGGAGAAAGAAGAAGATGTAAGATGCCAATTAAGAAATGTAAGGTAAATGTTTCTTGGAGAAACTTAATTTTGCTTCTTTGCTTATGCATGTGAAAATTAAAACATCTTTCTTCATGAAATACTACGTTGCAGGGTAATGTGGACTCTTTGTATTTGTCAAGCGTGCTATAATCCACACCCTGCTGAACGCCTGATTAAATTTGTAGCAAGTTCTGCTTCCTTCATCTGCACGGTGGTTTTTCTGGCAGGCTTAAGGATGTTAAAATGAGAGCAATAGGAAACTGAATAATTGAATATACTGTACATGTAATAATTGATTTTCTATTTTATTATCTCTTAAGTTATAGCAGTTGGAAGCTGCATTTTGAGCCGTGCTAGGTAACTGTCGAGCTCTGGGAAATTTTGTCATTAGAAATGGAGCAATTCAAGGTTTTGGAGGAATTTGAGTGAGAAGAGAGAATAAGAATCTAAGAAAAACATTGAAAAGATGATTGATAAAACATTTTATGTTTGGGCAGAGATTTGTTTCTATTACATGTGTTTAATTTTTTTCCCTTCAGTGATGAGGAGTGAACTATTGACGTTACAACGCTGAGTTTAAAATACAGCTGGGGGAAAAAAAGTGATGCAAATTAGATTACCTGGGTGCTAGGTATGCCAGCCGCATATTTAAACAAGCTAGCTAAACAGATGTTTGGAATATCGAGGTATCAACACCATAAAAAATAAAGGTGTTTGGCAGGTCTCCCTATCCTCGTAACTTTTTTCAGTTTGAAAATTAAGCATCTTTCTTTTAATCTTACCCATTACTATATAGCTGAAAAATTGCAGGCCAATTGGAGCACTTAGTGTTGCTCATTCAGGAGTCATTGAGGGATGTAATTTCGCCCCTGTGCTGGGCACTGGGGAGGCCTCACCTCAAGTATTGGGGATGGTTCTGGGCCACTCACTTCAAGAAAAAGATTGAGGGGCTGGAGCAGGTCCAGAGGAGCAACGAGGCTGGGGGAGGGACTGGAGGGAAAGTCTGATGAGGAGAGGCTGAGGGAGCTGGGGGTGTTTAGCCTGGAGAAGAGGAGGCTCTGGGAGGACCTTCTCCCTCTCTACAACTACAGGAAGGGAGGTTGTTGACAGGTGAGGGTCAGGCTCTTATCCCAGGCAACTAGCACCAGAATGAGAGTGCAGGGCCTGAATCTGCCAGGGGAGGATTAGGTTGGATGTTAGGAAACCCTTCCTTATGGGTTTCCCTGGCAGACCCTGGACTGGACTGCCCAGAACAGTGGTGGAATCCCCATCACTGGAAGTGTTTAAGGACAGACTCGATGTGGCCCTTAGGGCTAGTGCCTAGCTGATATAGTGGTATCAGGTCATGGGCTGGGCTGGATGAGCTCAGAGGTCTTTTCCAGCCTCCATAGTTCTGTGATTCTGTAATTCTATGAATAATATGAAGAAAGACATATGGAAATCTTTGGGGTTCTCTGACTTTCATGACTGTGAACTATTCCCATTGATGTTGCTTTAACTTAGTTTCACAGAATGCACTATAAATAAATCTTTAGACTTACTGATGGCTGCTCTTATTTGCTGTTTGTTCTAGCAGTGGTCTTGAAAGGATTAGGTTAATGCTTGGGCTCGATGATCTTAAAGGTCTTTTCCAACCTCAATGATTCCGTGTTTGTTAAAGCAAGCTCTGGATAAAATGCTGGGTTTCATGCCATCCAGTGAAGCATTAAAATGTAAATCCGTGCGGGTTCAAGTAATAGAAAAAGCCTGTAAAAGGCTTTGTTTAGATAGTGATTTTTACATCGGTTCTCTTGATTGCATGGATCGTGATGCTCGCCAGGGCGAGTTCCCAGTGTTGTTCTGTAGCCCTGTGCGCTTGTGTAATTGTGCTGCGTTGCCACTTGAGGTCAGCAGCTGCCGAGAAAACGAAGGGAATAAACTGTCGCTCCATCGCAATCCGCTTTCATTTGCTTTATTTAGGATACTTAAAAATCAATACATTCTTCAAATCCGTATATACATTGTGCAAAACCAAAGGATTTCTTTTGAACGCACAGCAGCTTCAGCAAAAAGTCTCTATTGTACGTTACTATAGATTGAAAATCTGCAATGGCTTTAGGGAGCGTTTATTGGCATCTGGAGCAGCGTTTGGTAATTGCTGTGGCAGAGGATTCTGTGCTCTGTACAATGTGATGATGGCAGGGTTTCAGTCTTATCTTTTTGTTCAGACTAAATTAGTGATAACAAATCTGAATGGAATAAAAGTATTCTTGCTGCGGGGAATGCTTTGGGATTCACAAACTACAAATATTCTTGCTGTTTATTGCAGGCAGTAATCAATGTTCTGTCTAGATGTGGGGAAGATGTTGACTAAAAGGATTCCCCACCCCGCCCCACCCTTGATCTGCCTTAAAAAAAGAATCAGGACGAAAAGCATGAGCTTGGTGCCAAAGCTACTGAACAGAATTTGGCAAACAAGCCCTTAGTTTTTTGCTCTGTCATAGCTTACTGTTGGATAACCATGTCCTTAGCTTGAGTCTCGGTTGCCTACATGTAACTCAAAAAAGTACATTGATTTCTCCAGTAAAGTTTAAGAATAAATAGGGTTTTATGGGATTTTTTGATGCTCGTTTGACAGTGGGATTGTCAACAGCAGCATCACACCTGAATCTTGGTGTCCCCTTTCCTGAAATTCATGCAGTTGTAGCTGTGAGTGTTCTGTTCTTTCTGCCCTAGATAGTTGTGTAACGCTGCTAGTAAACAAATCCTACATTTCAGAAGTGACCGCTTTTGAACAGTTTGTGAAGTTATTCCCATGCATGATTGGCACCAACTGATATTCCTGTCAAACCTCTTATCCAAAAATCCCCCTGCACCAGGCAAATTTAACAAATGATCCAGGCAAAGATCAATTTACCGATCACCAAAACGCATCAGGGGAGAGATGTAGGTTAAATAGCAGGAAATACTTTTTTAAAGCTATAACACTGATTAAGTCACAAGAACAAACTGCCAAATGAAGTTGGGTAATTGCCATCACTAGAGATTTTCCAGGTTATGAGTATGCACCCGTTTAACAGGGATGGCTTCAAAATAACAGAGTTCATTTTGCCACAGTTCAGAGCTCAATATATGAATGTTTTATCCCAAATAATTTGACCAAGATATTTCTCCCCACTTTACCCTAGCTAGGGATAAAGCAGCAGGAATGTCAGCAAGAGAGTAGCATTTTCTCCCAGCATGTGCCAAGCCTACATGAAATAAGAAACAAGTTATAGTGAGAGAGAAGAAAGCCCAGATTGATGTGACCTTTATTATTTTAACAGTGTCTTTCAGCACAATTACAGAGTTGCAGGATTGCAGAGAACAGAGCTGGAATATAAAATAACGTAAATAAATAGAACAGGAGCCAAAGCAGTCAGCAGGAGGTGGTTGGAATTGGGCAGTGAAGGATGAGTGAAGGGTTTGCATTGGTCAAAGCCTTTATGATTCAGCCACCAGAGTTGCAAATTCTGGAGAAGGGAAAAATTATTAAAAAAAAAATATTAAAAAAAGAAAATATAAAGAAAGAGGAAGCATATTACAATGATTACAGAGTCACTGGTGCAGCAGAAACATCACAATAACAGAAGAACAAAGAAATCCAAGTTAATTAAAGGGAAAGTATGACTTGGGAAACCTTACAGTGAAATGAAAGGATTTTTTGAGGGTAAGGGAGAAATGCTGTACATGCCAGACTGTCAAGACTGTCCACTGCTATTCATCTGAAGAACTTGATTAGTTTCCTGTTATTCCTTTGTAAATCTCAGTGGGATGAAGGCAAGAACTAGAAATTTAATTTTGCAGTGAGATAAATTTCCTTTATAGTGGAGTTTGGCAAAGAGACTCATTAATGAGTCTTTCAGAGTGTTCATGCCCCTGTATTATAAATATATTACATTTAAACTCAATTTTGTAATGGCAATTGACTGAAAATGACAGATTACAAAACCACAAGGCTGACACCAACCTACGTAGCAATCTTGACAGCATCGGTGACGAGAAACATTCCTGTGATCTCAGAGGGCCAGTGCTTTACTGTGCGGCTTTTACTAGAGCTACATCCATAGCATTTACACAAATCTATCCATCTGCAGTTTGGGTTTATTTTATGCTTTTTCAAAAGGGTAATAAAGCATAAGAAAGGCACATTTATATCCTGTTGAGTAGCTGCCTGGTGTGCTGTGCTCTGAATACTGCTTTACCCAAGGAGGTTGTAATTCCTAACTCCATCTAACCTTGGAACAGTTGCACATGAGAATACTGTGCATGGCTGTGTGTGCCTCAGAGTGTTTGAAATGACAGACTGGAGGGAATCCCAAGAAAGGCAACAAAGATGATAAAGGGATTAGAGGGTATACAGAGACAGTGGTTTATGGTTTAACATAATCAGCTGAGAGAAAAGTGAGGCAGTCATCTGTAAAGGCTCAAGAGGAAATTACTGACATTTGACATGATGAAGAGCACTGTCTTACAACTAAAAAAGAAGATGAAAATTAGGCTTTGTAAAAAACATTTTGCTGTTTGATCGAGAAATGATAAACTCTAAGCAAGTGAGATCTTTAATTGATCTCACAAATTGCCTTTTTGATGATGTGTCCAAAAAACTGTATTCCCAAATGGTGACAAATGAGACCGAGGAATAAAAGTGTCAGAGGGTTTAATTGAAATCCAAATGTATCCATCATTTTGAAAGATGTAAATCCAAATTAGGATTAGTGATGCAGTTTACTTAATGCAAACCGTGTATAAATCCTGTACATGGTGGGTACATAGATCCAAAGTGTTGCAAACTGAATTGAGAAGATAACACTAAAAGCTTGTGATAGAAACCCAGACTGTTCTGAGCAAAGAAGGAAAAAAGGCTGTGATTATTAAATCACTCTGTGAATAAATCCTGCAGAGAGAAACATGAACTGCAATGGATGAAACCTTTCCAAAAGGGTAAACAAACTTCACATATTCTATTAGAACAAGTTGCCATACTTCCTACAGCTAAATTAAATCCTTTTCATAATAATTTGTATCCGCAGAATGTATTTGGAAAAGGTTATTTAGTCTTGTGGCCAAATATTGTCTCTAATGCATTATGATAGTGATATTACCACTTCGTGGCAATATCTTTCACGGGTACTTCCTGATAGCCAGCAAACCATAACATATTCATTCATTATAACTGCTGTGTGGTTTATACTCTTTCCCTGGATTTTCAGTGTACTTCAGATAGTTCAAATATATTCCAGCTGATGTGCAAACTCCTTTGCTATTGGTTATTGTGTGAAGGTTAGCTCAAGCCCAGGTGGCTTGGGGAGGCACTGTTGCAAACTATGTTCATCTATGCAAAACGTCTGTCTGATGCTCATTCTCTAAATCTTTATCACCCTTCTTTATGGCCCGTTAGTGAGAGGATCCTTGTGATTGACCACATCCTCTTTTCCAGTCCTAGTTTTCCTTCTAAACAAAAGTAATTCTTTCCTTGCACAAACAATAGTTTGAAATGCCAAGAATGTAGAAGGTTTTTGTCATGTAAAATAATTTACTAGCTTTCTTCTTTCAAAGCACTGACTCAACAGGAGAGAGTGCTTGCACTGTGTTCGGTAGAGTTTGGTGGTACGTACCACAGCCTGATGACTTTTACCAGTGGCAAGGTTATGACTTATCAGTTGTAATTCCGAATGCTTGATGTCTCATTTTTACAACACTTAAAGAAAATAGTTGAAACAATTTAAGTTGAGCTGTATTAAGGAAAAGATTTTGATCTACTGGAATAAAAATTTGCCTGTATGATCTCTGAAAATTGTCTGCGTGCTTTTCCAAGCCTTAATACCAAGAAACCAAACCACATGGTGTGCATGTCCAGTGCTAAAACCTAAAATAGATATAAAACCCCAATATTTTGAGCAGAAATCTTACTTTCTTATCTTTTGTCTAAATGTTCTCTTGAAACTGACAGTTCTGATCACATCAATCCAATCTGGAAGCTAATGTTTGTAGTTTCATTTAGTAACCTGGCCTTGTACTGAATTAGCTGCAAGTTTTCAGCTGTTTGAAACTGGTAGATCAGCCACAAATTACAATTCTTGATCAGAACTGCAGTAAACTAGTGGAACTATTTCTGAGCTGAGCGGCTCAACAGGAATGATGAAACGTTTAAAGCAGGAGATCTAGACAAGATTTGTACAGTGAGACCCTGACCAGAAGGCGTCTAGGGATTAATGTTTGTCACGATACATCTAGAAAGATGTTAAAAATCCATGAGAATCGGTTCTTAAAACTGCTAGAGGCTCCTGAGGGACAATGTTTAAGGGCTATCTAATGAATTAACACTAACCCCCGTGCAAGGCTGCATATTGTGATCACTTACTGATATACAAAGCTGATGTTGGACACAAGGGGTAAAAGTGATGCCTGACAGCTCAGTTACAGGGAAACACAAATGGATTGCAACCAAAATACAGCACTGCAATAGTGATGATAAATGTGATGTGTGTTCATGACTTTACATTTTGTCTACTTAGGCAGTTCTAATTTGGAGCTGGGTATATGAACAAATGGAAAAGCTGGAAAGTATCTGTCATCCTCACCCTTTGGTCACCATCACAGCTGTTAACTTTGAATGTATTTCAAGCCGTCACAGTGTAAGGATTTGCTGTTGGAGTCATATTTACGAAACAAAAAAGGAACTGATAATGTTGTATAATAGAGGTAAGGCCAGAAGAAGTGAAAGAAAATAAGACCTTCTTCCCTTTTCATTATCAAATGTAAATTCAGAGTAATTGCAGTTCAAAGTTAAAGAAGGTTACAAGTTGCAGAAGAAAGAGCTAAAGGAGAGGAAGTGTTTCATATTGCTTGTGGAATATTACAGTGGACTGACCTTCAGGCACTGTTTCAACTTCGAATAAAAAGGTATGGTCAGTCTGAATAAAAAAGTTAATGCAGTATTCTCTTGTGTAAGCCAAAAATAATTCTGCAATATAGCTCTTTTATTCCAACTGATGCTGGTATTGCTTTGCAGCCTTCTGGGAATGACTGAAAAAGGTATCTGATGTGAGGTTGGTACACTGGCTGTAAGATTACTTACCTGAATCAAGTTTTCCTCTGAAAACCTTGCCCACTGATTTTAGTGCCACTGCTATTCATGAGGAGGACCCAAATAATAGAGCATATGAAATCAGGTTCCTTAGTGCTGCTAAAGTTTAACAGGAACTTCTAGATGCTACGTAATTGCTCCTCTACAACTGTAATATAATCATGATCTGAGAAATTAAGAGGAGTACAAGAGGTTCCTAGTCACTGGTATGCCAGTTTAGCTAACCTACCACCTGATGTACAGAGCAGTAGCTGATTTGATATGATAATTACTTACAAAACCCTGAGATCAGGTAACACAGAGATGGGGGTGGGATATTTCTTTATATTTTTAAGTTATTTTTTTAGATTTCAATTGATGGCTTATTAATATTGTGAAAACCTAGCAATTGCCTGCTGTCTAGGTGATTTAGTACTCTGGCCACAAACTTCTGCTGCTATCTCCCGCAGTGGGGAAAGAATTAATTTAGAAATGCATTATTTTGTACGTCTTGTGCAGAGCCACAAAGATGATGGAGCATCTCTCTTATGAGGAAAGGCTGAAGGAGCTGTGTCTCTTTAGCTTGGAAAAAAAGGAGACTGAGGCGTAACCTTATCAATGTTGATCAATATAGAAAGGGTGGGTGTCAGGAAGAAGGAGCCAGGCTCTTCTTAGTGTCATCCAACGATAGGACAAGGGGCAAGGGGTGTAAGCTGGAACATAGGCGGTTCCACATAAATACAAGAAGAAACTTCTTCCTGGTGAGGGTGACAGCACTGGAACAGGCTGCCCAGTGAGGTTATGGAATCTCATTCTTTGTAGAAGTTTAAAACCTGCCTGGACATGTTCCTGTGCAACTTGATCTAGGTGATCCTGCTCTGGCAGGGGGATTTGACTAGACGATCTGTCAAGGTCTCAATCTCTAGTATTCTGTGATTCTGGTGTGTCTCATAGAAGTAAAAGGAAAAAGGAGGTATTCTGTATGTGGCTTAAGGGGGAATAGAAAACAGCAGTAATATTTTTAAGCAATGCTGAGAGGAAGAGTTCTTTTCTTGTACTTCTCATATTTAGGAAAAGGGAGTGACAATCTTTCTTGGCCCCAAAACACTAGCAAAAACTGCATAGACAGTTATTGTATAGAAATTCTGTAGCGGACTGACTGTACTTCGAATTTGAAGAGCATCACTTTGCTAAGTCATGCTTTACTTTCCTATTTACTAATCATTAAGCAGAAATGCTGGTACTCAGCTAATTTTTTTCATTTCTCTCTTTTAAGTTTCATAGTGAAGCCTCGATCTTTGAAATCTCCGTGTCTTGATCCTCACTCCACTGAAATCAACAAAAAAATTAAACTAATTGACGTAGGAACTCGGCTGGGTACCTAGTCCTGTGGTGAGGCTTTACTACCTCTGGGTTTCTGTAAACTCTTGCCCCCTCTAGTGCCAGAACTCAGCTCCTAGAGCCTGCGAGCAAGGTATGGCTAATGTAGCAGGACTTGACGTTTCATTAATCCAAAGTGTGCCCTTCTGAAGGTCAAAGCCCACAGTGATTCCTAGATTTCCTCAGTTCTTGTATATAAAAGTAATATTTGATTGGTACTGTCATAGTTTACTCCCTTAAAGACATACCATCAGCGCCAATTTTACCATCACCGTCCTTATCTCCAGCAGCCAGAAGAGCCTTCGTTTCTTTGTCTGATAGGTCTCTTCCCTCTGGGGTAAAACCCTTCAGTACAAACCTAAAGAGAAAGCAGGAAAGAAAGGAAAGATTTGGATTTATTTGTCCCAGATCAGTTTCATTTTGCGTTTATTTGTACCACTGGTTAGATACTTGAGTTGGAATCCAAGGTTTTCTCTTCTGTTGTTGACCTTCTTTAATATTCAGGACGAGCACTTAACTCTGAACCTGCATGTGACTGAAGAACTATCTGTAAGCAATTGATCATTCTGTGTTTCAGGGATCCTGCAATAAAAGGCACAGCTACCCACATCCAACACACGTTTGATTGTATGATCAGCAATAACTGATTATTAGGAAATAGCTGATTATTGCACAAAAACACTGGATTTGTATGCTGTAACCCAAAGTTCTGTCAAGAAACTAAACAGGAGGTCAGATTCTTAAGACAAGATCCTTTGAGAAAGGTTGTATCTTTACTTACTTTAATTCTTCCTCCTCGATGAAGCCACTTCGATCTTTATCAAGAATATGGAAAACCTTCTTCACATCTTCTGGGCTCTTCTTTTTCAATCCTACCATCTCGAAAAACTTCTTGTAGTTAAAAGATTCAGCAGCTATAGAAGATGAAAAGACAGAGAACTGCTTAGGAAAAAAAAATAATCATTGAAACATCTACCAAAACGTACTCGTATGCTTCGCCCATACTGCTACTTGTCCTACTCTGGAAGGCACAGTCAAGTCCAGCTATGATCAGAGCCAGACGTCAGCTCTGTGATCATCCATGCTTCACTCATACGAGTGGAAATAAAGGGGAAGAGGAACAGTGTCTCCATTTTGCAGATGGAAGAGGTGAGCTACCTAGGGATGGAGACTGGCCCAAGGTCACACAGAAAGTCTGTGCTAGAGTTGCCTCTCTAACCTCCTTGGTCTCATTCCACTGCCCCTTAAACCCTTATATTTTTGCTCAACTTTTAGGCTGTAACAGTCACCTGAGAGCAGGTTCTGACTGTTGGATCGCAGTCACTTTGTGACATTTTCAGCTACGGGAGATAAAAAACCCGCTCTTGCTCAAACACAGAGCCTAGCATTGACGAGAAGTGTTTCACAGCACATGGCTCTTTCGGATCTGTTTCTGGTTTTAAGACTTACTAGAAATCAGTGTTGCTTTCGACTGCTGAAGGTTTGTGCAGTCGTGGTTTGTAAGCTTAGGCACTGCAAGGGAGTGCTGCCGTCTGCAAGACCTTGTGAGGCGCGATCGCTGGGGAGGAAAGAAAAAAACCAGCCTAGAGCCCTTGAAATGGGAGCCGAGATAAATGACTTTACCTGCTCCACCTCTCCTCTCCTTTAAGTGCACCCACCTTTGTCCCACCCATGTCACCTAACGACTGCGGCGTGGGTTAGAAACCAAAGACAGTGACCTCCAAAACGTGCTGTGGACTTCCTCCCTCCCCCTCCCCTGCCCCGCATCCTTATTCCCCCCCACCCTCCGGTAGCTTTCTCTATTACATAAAATTAAGGAGGCTCAGTCTTTCTGAATCTGCCTGACTGAGCTCTGTCATTAGTCGCTGCTAATTGCATCTGCTCCGGGACTCGGAGATGGCCCTGGAACAATGGGAGCTAATGAGAAAAACAGCTGCTGAATCGAAAGAAGCAGTTTGTTGGTCCCTTAGACTCGCTGGCTGCTGAGTTTAGAGTCGCGCTCAGCGGGTTTTCAGCTTCTTTCTGCCTGTTTGGGAAGGTCATGGTACAGACCAGGGCAAGATGAGGCTTCTCTCCTGGGTGGTTCGATCAGCCAGGTAGTTTGGGGGTTGGGGAGGGGGGTGGGTGGAAGAGACGGTGTAGGAGAGTGATAACATGCATTGCCGAGCATGATTTCTGGCGTTTCTTTAAGAACAACCTTAACAACCTGAATATCTGTGAGCACGAAAAGGATTTGCTGTCAGTTTGGGGGTCACGATAAATTAAGGGGGGTAAGGAATATCTGAAACTCGAAGTCTGAGAGGGAGATACGGACCGCTGCAGCCATTCGTCCTGCAGAAAGCTTCTGCAGTCGAGCAGTGCACCCGCTTGCTCTATACTATTGCCTTCTGCTCCATCCCGAAATGTAAAGCCCGCCAGCGGATTCCGTATAGGAAGTAACAAAAGAGAGATCTGTCATCATCTTGAAACCGACAAACTGCAGTTCTGTAATGCCCTGAACTGAATTTCGGGGTGGGGGGGAGAGGGAAGCTGCCGACATCCACGGCTGACTTCCCTATCCCACATCAAGATTATCCACCCTGCTTTGCTGAGGGTTTAGTTCCCTTGGAAAGTATCCTCTCGGTAAAGTCTGTCCGCAGTTACTGCTTGCCTTCCTTTAAATATTTCACCTCTGTAATGTGCAGGGCAAGTTTGCTGAGAATGCAGCCCTGTACTTGATAAAACTGTCAGGCTTCCACTGCACTTCTGAAAACACATCCTGTCTCGGTATTTTGTCTAGCCGGATCGTGAAATCTTCCCAGTGCTTAAATAAATGCACTGCTGTCCTAGGCTGAAAAGACGAAAAAGGAGGAAAATAAGGGGGGAAAAAAGAAGAAGAAAAAGCACTCACCTGAAAAGGCTCCCACAGCCTTCTTGATATCCTCAGCGCTGAGCACGTCAGTCATAGCCATCCTGCAACTGTTTGAACAGGGAGGCAAGTGCGAAAAGATTAAAAAGTGCTTTTCTCATCATTTCTGCTCATATGACCAGAGCTGCAGTGCTGTGTGGGATCGGCACACCGGGAAAGGCTGGACCCGTGCCAGCTCTATAGCTCTCTCTGGAGAAGTGCCATGGGCTGTCGCTCTCTAGTTTACAGAGCACCAAGTAGTCCACAGACGCGAGGGCTCGGCTAAAGAGAGGGTACGGGGATGCCTTTGCGGGCACCAGGGTGGGGGAGGACGCGAGTGGGGGTCGTTTCCAGGGAGGTTGGAGCCTGAGCCTTACTGGAACAGCGCCAGAGTCTGTTGTGATACCGGTTGGAGAAAGAGTAGTGCCAAGGTCAAGTTCTCGGGTGCGGTGGGAGAGCTAGTGGTGCAACGCAGCGCCTTTTCCTTTAGGAAGTCAAGACGAGCTTTATACCGAGTTGTACTGGGCGATGAGTAAGGAGCTGCAGCGTATGCCAAGCTTCGAGCTGCTCTTGAGGTCGGGAAGCAAATGTAGCTTTTGAACATTTGCCTTATCGTTCAAACACTTTAAACATCTCCCCCCCTCCCCGTTCCTTTCCCTCTCCCTTCACACACGCATATTCCTTTCAGACCTCGTTTCTTTCGGGCCAGTCCATATTAAGCATCATCCTCGCTGAATTAATTATCACATCCCTGCGAATCCTACAGATTTCGTTTGTAATGCACAATATGCTGCAGAATCTTCCGAGATCCGACGTGGTGAGAGATGCGAGGTGACAACATGCTCGTGCACTGGTGGGTTTCTCGGGAGGGACCGGGCGCTTCCCGGCATCGACAGAAAAGATTTAGGAATTGTTTTGGTTTTTTTTTTTCTAGGGCTGGCTTTTTTTTTCACCGAGAAACTGTGCTCATTTTTTTTCACACGAAATATGGCATGTGGTCCAAGCAAGCTCTGAAAACTTGGGCGGAAGCCATGAGAATGAGGTAGCCAAGGTAAGGGCCCAGGAGTAGGGCAGATCTCTGCAGGACTATTGGCATCTCTGCTTCGGGAACGACGTAGTGTGTGTTTGAGGGGAGGGGGGGGAGAGGGAGGAGCAGGGGCAGAGCGGTGGCACCGAGGTCCCCACGCTGGGGACAGTCCAACCCCGCTGAAGCCACTGCACCCTTGTCCAGAAACAGGATGTCGAGGGAGCGGCCCCTGCACGGAGGCGGCTGCTGTGACAACTCGGGTCGGGCCGTGAGTGCTCGGTGCTTGTGGAGGTGCGAGCGAGTCCTCAGCATCTTCTGCCTGGCCCAAGTTGAGCCGTGACGGTGAGTCACTACCGTGACACTGAGAGTAGGACGGAGGAGGAGGAATTGACATTGGGATCCCCTTTTTATTTATCCTGCCCTCCTTTTCTTTTTAAAAAAGCTGCTCTTCGTTGTGGGAAGGACTTTGGGTTTTTTCCTCTTCTTTGATCTTCCCTCTCCCTAATTTCTGTGCTTTCTGAGAGGCTTCGTTTTCTCCAAGGACAAACAGGGAGACACGGGGGGTACTCGAGTCCCTCTTGGTAGGCTGAACAACAGAAGAACTGTGAGTCGGATGCTGACCCTGGGCAACCCTCGCTGAGCTTCCTCGAGGTTCAGAGGCTGGGAACTCGGAGGTGTCGAGCTGACGGTGCAGGGGTCACCAAATCTCTTGCATTAGCCGGAGTTCAGCTCGGAGAACGGGGTTGAAAAAGCCTCGCGTAGCCCAGGTTACAGCCCAGTCATTTGTCTGGTTTGCTCTTAGGTTAAACGTAGACCCATCAATATACAGCTGTTTACAGAAAAAAATCAATGTGTCTCATCTTTACTTTCCCTTAACCGGCGGAAGGAAGGAGGGTCCCTTGTATCCAGCTCAGATGCTACCGGCCCTATGCGACATCGTCGTTCCCGTGCCTGCTCTGCCACAGTCAGCATCGGTGCCGCCTGCAAAGCAGCTGGGCCTCAGCCTCCACCATTTCTTTCCTTCCTTCAGAACCTTTGGCAGACCCGCTGCTGGGTTATCTCCGCTCCTGGACCCTCCTTTGAGATGCTCGCACACAGGGAGGTTCCTGACCCGCGGCCGGTGGAGATGCTCCCGCTGCGGACGACTCGTGTTTCGGTGCTGAGGAGGCACTTGGCGAGCTGCCCCAGGCGGTGACTCCAGCCCGGGGCGATGCTTAGTGCTGACACACGCCGAGCGGGGGGAACCAGCCAGAGGGCCGGGTCTTGGCCACGGGAACGCTGCAGCTCCCTGTGCGTCCCGAACCGCCTGGGCTCTCGCTGGTTATCGGATCTGTCGGGGCGGCCACAGCCTCATCGTGCTGCGAAGGCGAAAAGTGAGAGGTGCCAGAAAAATGAGGCTGCGGATCAGGTGGAGCCATTTGTGGAGGAGCGTAAATAACCTCCCCCTCAGCTTCCCTGCCTTGCTCGGCCGCTCGGAGGCCAGAGGCGAAAGCAGCCACACGCGGAGCGGCCAGCGGGGGATGCAACATGGAATGGATGGCTCAGGCCCGGCTCTGATCTCAAGTAGTGCTGAGACACCGGACAGCTAGCAAACACTTCTAGAAGCTTTTAACCACCTAGCTTTAGTGAAACCCTCGATGTTATTCTAATATAAAAGGCGTTTCACGAATTGGCAATTTCACATCCGAGACCTTTCGCCTTTTTCTCATCGTCCCAGCGGGATGAATGAAGCGTTTTTCTTTATTTCTGAGATTTTGCCAATTTTCCTGCCCCAACTACTCTGCAAAATCCACACAGTGGATTTCCAAGTTGTCTGCACAGCAGCTTTCCTATAGATCAACTCCCCCATCCACCAACGCCACAACGATGCGTTAGGTTTTCTTTCTAAGTAAATAAAGTAGAAATCAGCCCGCCCTTGTCAAAAGCAAACAGTTCAGGGAGGATTTCCTGAGCAGCAGGAAGCCTCCATCCCAAAAGCTGAAGCAGAAAGCCAGGGTTTTCTACAGAAAGAGTGACACATTTTCTTTCTCTTCTGAATGACCACACCAGAGTCACCAACTTCATCCCGTCGCTTGCAATCTGGAGCTGTCGTTTCTGCCATGTGTTTTGGAAGGTTTATCTTCTCTTTTGATTCACGGCTGAACATTTCAGTAAATTCTGTTCACCGGGTCCTTGCTCGTTTTCTCGTTCACTTTCTCCCCCGTTCCTTATTTTGTTAATTCCATTTTCTCACTTTCTCCCCTCCTTTTTCACCTCGTTCCCCCCTTCAATGTGTTCACCTACTTCCTCCTCTTAATGGCCTTTTCTTCTCCCTTAGAGTCGTCTCTGCGGGAAGCCGTTGGTCGGTTGTTCGGGAGATTTGCATCTCTTTATCTCTGGGCTTTTGTCTGTGGGAAGGGGGTTAATAGGGGTCGGAACGACCGGAGAGGCTTATCAGCTTTCCTTTGGGTGAAGGTTGCTGCCGAGAGTGGGTGAATCCTCGTTTCCTGTGGAAGTGTGAACATTTTCTTGCTACTTACCTTTCGGATGTCTCCTAAGCACGCTTGAAAAGGGCGTTAGATATGAAGGTGGTCAAAAAGAGCTGGAACTCGGGGTAGGCACCCCACTTATATAACCTCTCCTTCTCTTTCTATTTTTGGCAGGTGATACCCACTCCTCACTGGTATCAGATATTCAGAGATTTTGGTAGCGGTGTCACATTTATCTTAGCCTTAACTAATCGAGGAACACTATTAATAATCTTTGGCCCTCACCTTCCCCTGGCTGTGAAAACCCATTACCTCGGCAAACTGATGGTCAGCTTCAAGCTTTATTGTGAAGGGGAAGGAACAGGCGCTATGAATGCGCTTATTTTGAGGTCAAATAGGCTCTTCATCTTCCATAAGATGAAGGTAGTGTTGGGGTGATCACGATGACTCAGATCTTGATCTTGATTCAAGAGCTTGGACTCCGCTCAGAAGGATGGAAGGAAGATGCAACCCCCTCATCAGACTTAAGATGCACTCAGGACTTTGTCTTTTTCCTCTCTTTAGACCTGGAGGACTTGAAACTAGGAAGAACAGCCCTGAACTGCCTCTAGCATTTAAGCTGCAACATTCGGCTCTACCTCTTGGCCTTGAAGGGGGTCAGATACAATTTGTTCCTGAAGGAAACTGCAACCTCATTTGTGTGATTCTGGTTGCTTAAAGGAGCATCCGAAGTCTCCATTCTGTGCCCCACCGGGCAAGGTGCTGCAGAAATCTCAATAATTTACAACCGGAGCTTTCCGAGGAGAGGTGTGGCATGGTGAATGAAGGGATGCTGTATATACAGTCATAGTTCATTGATTGTAACCTCCTCAGCATATAAATTCTCTTTATGCTGAATTGCCCGTTCCAAGGAAAGACACCTTTGAAGACACCTCTATTTTTACTCTGTCGAGCAATAATAACAACAATAAAAATGCCACCGAGATCTATTTGCCATTCTGTAATCCATTGGGGGACACTTATCTTTATATTTAATGGTTTTCTGGCAAGGGGAAGCATTCTATAAAGGACCATGAATCACGTTTATCTGCAGTAGATTTGTGAATAAAAAGATCTCTGTTTTAGGAGTCAAACATAACAGTTCCTAGGTTAAAAAACAACTAAGATTGTTGTGATACAACTGAAATTAACTTTTGAGGAAAGCAGGTGCTGTGAAATTGAGATTTGATTCCTCTGGCTTGATTAATTGATCCTAGAAGGGAAGAAAGATAATTAACGTATGCATGGGGTAAGAATATTTTAAAATGTTTCTCTATTGCTGGTACCATTTTGATGCCAAGTTCTGTGATAAACTGGAAGTTCTCCAGCAACTTCAGATAATTTTTGAAGAGGAGGCTTTATTGAATCAAACGGACGAAGGTTAATTCAATCAGTTTCCTGTTCTTGCTCGTATTTATTTTTATTACACTTCCTGTAGTGGTTTGTGAATTTTCAGCATGCTACAGTAGTAGTAGGGGTAGTAATAAGACTTTGCAGGTAGCCTCCTTGATTTCTCACAAACACAGTGTCTGTGCCCTAGCTCAGAGCAGGTGAAAGGGACTTTCTATTTCATTACAGTGTGAGATTGCTGACTCTTGTGGGTTCAAATGTTTCAACCAGCTGGTGTGCTGCGTTCAGGACAGCGTGATTCCTAGTACCCTGTTCGCAAAATTCACCGATTGGGTTTTGCATTTCACTTTCACATATTATACACCTTCGATGTAGTAACAAGATTAGACTGGTTTACAGATACCAGTATCTCGTGGCTGTTAGCTGGTTGTTCTATTTTCATTTGGGAGCTGACAGAACAACTACTCTTTCACCTTCATTTGGCAGCTTAGAGGGGATAAGGGGATTGTAGGACTGTCTTTTTGGGGACTGGAGTGTGACTTCCATTCCTGTCTGCTCTGTTGGAATGAGCACATTTGTCCACTGGTGAAAGGACACCAAGTGCAGGGCTAGTGGTTGGGATTCCTCTGTGTTATACAGCCGAATGAAAGCAATCCTGATTAGAGGAAATCCTTCCTTATCCTTTTAGTTAGCTCCTACTAAGGCTTATTTACAAAGAGAGGGGAGATTTGTGACCTGACTGGGTATATAGTGAGGTCTTTGTTGCATGTCAAGTATTTAATTAACAAAGAGGGGTTTTGTTGTTAGGATTTTCTTATTTCTTTTTTTTCATGTTAAGAAGAATGAAGACAAAACCTGACACCTCCAGGTTATTCGCACAAACCTGCCTGAAGCGAAGAGACAGCGAGAGTTGTGGGAACAGGATCACTGAGTGTTCTGTGAAAAGATCTGAGTGATGTAGGCACGTTGTTACTATCATCTCAATCCTGTCCAAAGGGTAGGACTGGGCTTCCCCTTTAGGATTTTCATATGCCACAGAGTTAATTTGGATGCTTATCCACTATCATTTCTTTTTCTCTTTACCACCACACATAAATAACTGTAATCAGAATAATAAGGTGCCCCAGGGCCGGATCAGCCAACGTACCTAGAAGTTTTAGAGTTATCATCATAGGACTAGCATAGCACTTTAAAAAGGAAGCTTGTCCTGCAGCTGTCTCCCATGCCTAGCTACATGTGTTGTGGCAACAGCTTCAGCCTTTGGGAGTGCCACTCATCCATCTTCCACTTGCTCTGCATTTCTTTTCTTACTTATTTGTTCAAGAAGCTATAGGACTTCCTTTACTTGAAAGCATATTCCCAGTTTAGAGATTTCATTGATAGATGTTTCTTGGTTGCCAGTAAAAATGTCTCTTATGTATTTTGTCTCAGAAATCATAGAATGGTTTAGATTGGAAGGAACCTTAGAGATCATGAGCCTTGAGCCAGCAGTGGTGCCCAGGTGGTCTGGAAGGCTGATGGCATCCTGGCTTGTATCAGCAGTACTGTGGCCAGCACAACTTGGGATGTCATTCTCCCCCTGTACAGGGCACTGGTGATGCCTTCTCTCAATTACTGGGGGCAGTTCTGGGCCTCTCCAAGAAAGAGATTGAGGAGCTGGAGCAGGTCCAGAGGAGAGTGATGGATCTGGTGAAGGAACTAGAGGGAAAGGCTGATAAAAGGAGGCTGAGGGAACTGGGAGTGTTTAGCCTAGAGGAAAGTAGACTCAGGGGGAATTTATCACTCTCTACAACTCCCTGAAGGAGGTTGTAGTCAGATGGGGATCAGGCTCTTTCCCTGGCAACTAGTGACAGGATGACAGGGCAGGGCCTAAAGCTGGGGCAGGGGAGGGCTAGGTTGGATGTTAGGAAGCCCTTCCTCACAGAAAGGGGGATCAGACTCTGGAATGGACTGCCCAGGGCAGTGGTGGAGTCACCATCCCTGGAGGTGTTGAATGACAGCCTGGCTGTGGCCCTTAGTGCCCTGGTCTGGCTGATGTGGTGATGTCAGGTCACAGACTGGGCTGGATGAGCTCAGAGGGCTTTTTCAGCCTTAATAATTTTGTGATCATGTGGTCTGAGGGCCCTCTGCAGTGGGCCAGGACATTTCTCATTGGACCAGGTTTTCCAGAGCCCCATCCAGCCTGATCCTGAACACTTCCAGGGGTGGAGCAGCTACATCTTCTCTGGGCAACTTGTTCCTCTGCCTCACCACCCTCACAGAATCTCTGATATGAATATCTGGATCATTCTTGTATTTTTTTTACAGTCTCTTTGGTATTTATGCATTTAATTTAATTTTTCAAACAGTTGTAATATCCTTCAGTCCTTGGGTTAGACAAGCAATACAGGATTATATTACAGCTTTTCTCATTAAGCAGCCTTCCTAGACCTGGGATCTTATTTTCTTACTTGTTTCGGGTATTCATCTGTTTTTGCTGACATCTTCTTGGTATTGTGGTCTCTGGCATATTATGGAATTACTTTGCTGTCTGAGCTTGCAAAGTATTCTAAAATATCTGTTACAATCTCTAACCTGTAATATAAGACAAGAATGATAAATGAGGTTGAATTTACTGCAGTCCAAGATTCATAGATTCCTAGAATGGTTCAGGCTGGAAGGGACATCAAAGATTACCCAGTTCCAACACCCCTGCCATGAGCAGGGACACCCCCCCACTAGACCAGGGTGCTCAAGGCCCTAAACAATCTGGCTTTGAACACTTCCAGGGAGGGGGCAGCCACAAACTCCCTGGGCAACCTGGTTCAGTGTCTCAGCACCCTCATTGGGAAGAACTTCCTCCTGACTTCCAGTAGAATCCTCCTCTCTTCCAGCTTGAAACCATTCCCTCTGGTCCTACCACTCCAAGCCCTTGGAAACAGCCCCTCCCCAGCTTGCCTGTAGCCCCCTTCAGATACTAGAAGGCTGCTCTAAGCTCTCCCCGGAGTCTCCTCTTCTCCAGGCTGAACAGCCCCAACTCTCTCAGCCTGTTCCCTTAGAAGAGGTGCTGTGGCCCTCCACTCATCCTTGTGGCCCTCCTCTGGACGCACTGCTGTAAGTTCTGACTTACAGGTACATACCTTCCTCCTGCTTCTTTCTGCTATCAAGCTTTTCACAAGCTCCTAGCTATTGTCCTCTTTCAACTTGTCTTCCACAAAAATCCCCAAACCTACAAGGGAATACCATATTTCAGAATCAGGGAGTTATTGAGGATAGGAAAGCCCTCTGAGCTCATCCAGCGCAGGCTGAGACCTGACACCACCACAGCAGCCAGACTAAGGGCCACAGCCAGGCTGACCTTAAACAACTCCAAGGATGGAGACTCCCACACTGCCTTGAGCAGTCCATTCCAGGCTCTGAGCACCCTTTCCATGAGGAAGGGCTTCCTAACATCCAACCTAACCCTCCCCTGGCCCAGCTCCAGGTCCTGCCCTCTTT
>VZRI01009521.1:980497-1013014 GCA_013397515.1 Upupa epops | reverse complement strand
CACCCTTTCCATGAGGAAGGGCTTTCTAACATCCAATCTAACCCTCCCCTGGCCCAGCTCCAGGCCCTGCCCTCTTTCTGGTATTGTCTGCCTGGGAGAAGAGTCTGACCCCCAGCTGTCTACAACTTCTCTTCCAGTAGTTATAGAACACGATAAGGTGCCACCTGAGTCCCCTTCTCTCCAGGCTAAACACTTGCAGCTCCTTCAGCCTCTCCTCATCAGGATTTCCCTCTAGTTCCTTCACCAGTTCCATCACTCTCCTCTGGACCCACTCCAGTCTCAATCTCTTTCTTGAAGTGAGGGGCCCAGAACTGCCCACATTATTTGAAGGGAGGCCTCACATGTACCCAGTACAGAGGGAGAATGATGTCCCTAGCCCTGCTGGCCACACTAGTGCTGATCCAAGCCAGGATGCTATTGGCCTTGTGTGTCACTGCTGGCTCTTGTTCAGCTGGTTGTCAACCTGTACTGGCAGGTCGCTCTCTGCCATCCCCCAGCCTGTAGCTGCAGGGGGTTATTGTCCAAAAGGTAGGACCCTGCACTTGGCCCTATTCAACCTCATCCTCTTGGCCTTCGTGGTCCAGTCTGGTAATTCTAAACTTATTTTCCTCATTACAGTTTTTAATAGCAGGCACATAGGAGATGTGGAAGGATAGGACAGACAGAAGAGATCTGAAAATAAATGAATTGAAAGAATTACTCACAGGACCTGTAGAACAATCTTTTTTGTTTGCTAATGTAAAGTAGGAAGCTGACTCTTTGCTTATACACTGCTCTTGAGTTCGTGTGTGCCTTCTTTAGCTGCACAGCAACATATTTGCTCAGGTGTGTCTCTAGATACTAAAGACTACTAAAATAAACTGGCTACTGAGACCTACTGACTAAAAATGCCTGTAGGTTTCTAGGTGCTAATTACCATTTCCTTCTGCCAGATGGAGTGTAGCAGACTGACTCAGGCTCTTCAGGTTCTTTGTAGTCCGTGCAACGGTCTGCTCCTTGGTTTGCCTGAGAAAAGTCTGTATTCCTAAGATCAAAGCTTTCCAGTTCCATTTTTTCCTCGGACTTCTCTGATAATCACCTTCAAAAGCTGAAATAGCAAATGGCTGCAAGAGAAACCCCAGGGGCTAGAAGTAGGTCAGTGATAGCCCACACTACCAGCGCGCTGTTGGGACTCTCAAGATTACCTTGCTAATAGTGTGGAAAAGGTGGTGAAATGTCTGGAACAGTATCACCTAAAGGAGATAATTCAAGTGAAAACCAGCGCTAGGGGTTTCTGTGTAACCCCCTGGTGAGAGTGTGGCTCAGATTACCAAACATGAGAAAAACCAGTGCTGAAAGAGTAGGTCTGTGTATCATTACACCTCCCAGCGACTCTCAGATGGATACTGGCAGTAGGAAAAAAAGCTGTTAGTCCCAGTGGGAAAGCCTGACCCCAAGGTTAAGAGAATGGAAACGGTTTTCTTGACAACAGACACTTGTGGGTATCAGACATTTGTCATAATTGACACTGTGGTGTTGTTCACACTGGGATGGCTAAGCCCATGTAATTATTACCACAGGGGATATAGTCCAGAAAAGCTAGCACAGCAGAAAGTCAGCTTCATTACTTATTCCCATGTAGACTAGGCTGCTGGTAGGAGAGCAGTCATTTAGCTGATGGTAAACAGCTTTTGGGGGAATTTGACTTTAGTTTTAGCAGATGGAATCCTGTGGTAACTCAAATTTTTATGGGTAGTCTTTAATGACTCTATTGAGTTTGTAGTTGTTTTTATCTTACACCCTTAATAACTTGAAGCAGAGCTGTGAGACCCCACCTGGAGTACTGCGTCCAGTTCTGGAGCCCTTATTACCAGAAGAATGTGGATGTGCTGGAGTGAGTCCAGAGGAGGGTCACGAGGATGCTCAGAGGGCTGGAGCACCTCTCCTATGAGGTCAGACTGAGAGAGCTGGGGCTGTTCAGGCTGGAGAAGAGGAGGCTCCCAGGTGACCTTAGTGTGGCCTCCAGTATCTGAAGGGGGCTACAAAAAAAGTTGGGGAGGGGCTTTTTAGGATCTCAGGTAGCGACAGGACTGGGGGAATGGAGCAGAGCTGGAGATGGGGAGACTGAGACTTGATATGACGAGGAAGATCTTCACCGTGAGAGTGGGGAGAGCCTGGAATGGGCTGCCCAGGGAGGTGGCTGGGGGGCCATCCCTGGAGGTGTTTNGGGTGTCTACCTGGAGGGTTTGTGGAGATGTTTGAAATCCACCTGGACGTGGTCTCGGTGATCCTGCTGTGGTGGGGGGATTGGACTGGATGATCTTTCGAGGTCCCTTCTGATCCCTGATTCTATGATAAGGTCACACTGAGATGAGTTTAAAAGCCAGAGGTTTGTAAAGAAGTCCTCTCTCCCTGTGTGGGAAGAATTTAAAGCAATGATGCTCACATGGCAAGTTAGGGCTTTCCTTGCTGACCTCCCAAGTGGAAATCACTGGCTAAGGAAGTCTATAACTAGAAGCTGAAAAGGAGCAGGGTTGTATCAGCTGTTTATTTATTGTCAATATTTTATTAGAAAACAATTCTTCCACTTACAGGTCTGGTAAATGAGATATCTTCTCAGATGAAGGTCATGATTTGAATCCAGCCGAGGAAAATATCAGTAAATAAACGGCATTATCCTGTAGTACAGATTCAATCACTCCGATGAAATCAGTTCAACAGCCCCAGTCCAGTTGTTAACAAACAGTTATACAGGAACCAAAATAATACCTGTGTGCAGTTCATGGCCAGGATCATACCTGACACTGAATCCTCCTGTACTTGTTTATCTTGTTATGCTGCCTACAGGGAGGACTGCAGGAAGGCGACCTCTGCTTTTGTTACTTCTGCTAAACTTCTTCAGAGAACGGAGGGCAACTGAAGTGTTGGCTTGTCCAGCAGCATTTGCTTCTGCTACGTCTGGCATCTGCTCGGTAAACGTCAACCTGAAAATGTGAGTTTAGCTTTTGTAACATCCTTATCCTTGTCTTGTGGAGAGAACTATCACTGCCGTATTCCTAGGGGAAGGATACTTTTCCTGCCATTGCCAGTGTAGCACAACTGTTGCTTCAAATTCCCTTTTAGACATTCACTCTGATAATCATGAAATCACAGAATTATTGAGACTGGAAAGGACCTCTGAGCTCATTCAACCCAGACTGGGTCCTGACACCACCACAGCAGCCAGATCAGGGCACTAAGGGCCACAGCCAGGCTGTCCTTCAACACTGCCAGGGATGGGAACTCTACCACTGCCCTGAGTGGTCCAGTCCAGGCTCTGATCCCCCTTTCCCTGAGGAAGGGCTTCCTAACATCTGACCTAACCCTCCCCTGGCAGCTTCAGGCTCTGCACTCTCATCCTGGTGCTGGTTGCCTGGGAGAAGAGCCTGACCCCCACCTGTCTACAACTTCTCTTCCAGTAGTTATAGAGTATGATAACATGACACCTGAGTCTCCTCTTCTCCAGGCTGAACACCCCAGCTCTCTCAGCCTCTCCTCATCAGCCTTTCCCTCCAGTCCCTTCCCCAGCCTCGTTGCTCCTCTGGACCCACTCCAGTCCCTCAATCTCTTTCTTGAAGTGAGGGGCCCAGAACCGTCCCCAGTACCCAAGGTGAGACCTCCCTAGCGCCCAGTAGAGGGGGAGAATGATGTCCCAAGTTGTGCTGGCCACACTAGTGCTGATCCCAGCCAGGATGCCATTGGACTTTCGTGCCACCTGAACATTATAATTGTTCATAATCTTACGTATGAGGGATTTTTTCCCCCAAGCAATATTTATTCTAATGATTTAAAACATTATTTGGAATAAAAACCCTACTTAATTAAATAAAAAGTAGCTTTATCAGACAAACTCATGTTATAGAAACCTACATTGTGTTCTCTATATTCTGTACATCCGAGGTGATGCTCATATCTCCTTCCTAAGAGGCTTCACATGGGTCATCTCTTACCTAAATCACCTACTGCAGGGCGTTTCTGCCCCCCTTTCAGAACACTGTGAATATTCCTTGTGTAGGTAAAATAAATGGGTCCAATCGAGAAGTGGAAAATCAACACTGATGTTGGCACGGATCTGGAATGATAGGCAGCAGCGCTTTTAGCTCATGCTATGGTACTCTGACAGCTATTTGTAAGAGACAGTAGCTCCCAGGCCTGTTGAATTGGTATCTCAGTGGGACTCAGAAGCTGCTGTCTTGAAGAAGAATGGGGTATTCAGTAAATTGATCATTAATATCTTGCTTTTAGATGAAGCACAGGCTCACTAGGTAGAAGTGATGTGCTGATCGGCAGCATTTTGCCTCTTAGAAATGTATCATCTCCGTTGTTGTTCTGCTTCAACTTCTGTCGATGTTTCTATCCTCCACTATGAAACAGAAAAACAAGTAGCAGGGCATACTATAAATCCTGTTGATCTCTGAGCTAGTCTATCTCCATGTCTTCCATTACTGCTGTCTGACTGCCTTGGGGAATGAGTTTTCCAACACTTTCTCCTGTTGAAGGACAGAAAACACCAACAAATCTCAAATGCATGAGACTGCATGACAGAGTGGCAGAAGAAATTGCACGTTGTATACTGTCCTGGGATGATACAGGCTCTTCTCGAGGTCATCTAGTGACAGGACAAGGGGCAATGGATGCAAACTGGAACAGAGGAGGTTCCCTATAAATATCAGCAGGAACTTCTTCCCAGTGAGGGTACCAGAGCACTGGAACAGGCTGCCCAAGGAGGTTGTGGAGTCTCCTTCTCTGAAGAAGTTCCATACCTGCCTGACTGTGTTCCTATGTGACTTGGTCTGGGTGATCCTGCTGTGGCAGGGGGATTGGACTGGATGATCTTTCGAGGTCCCTTCCGATCCCTAATGATTCTATGATACCTTACAAAGTCAAGCATCTTTTTCTGTTTGGTTGCTCTAGGTCTTGAGTTAAAGTACAGCCTGTGATAGCAGTTTCACTTAGGTGGACCAAAGGGTCTTCCCTTCCATGGAGACCATCTGTTTGTTACTTGACCTCTTCTTTGCTATCAGCTTCACCCTGTGTATTTGCACAGAATGTTGTCTCTTGTCAGCTGGGGGCTTCTCTTACTCTTTCTCAATAGAGAGATCTTTTTCCTCATCATTCATGTTATTCACAAGGATTTCTATGTCAGTATAATGTTTAAAGCTGCAGTGACAAGAGGCAGTGGAAAGAGAGCGCCTCTTTCTCCCACGAGAGGGCAAGTTTGCAAATGCCCCGTGAGGGAATGACAGATGATTTCTCTCTGGGGTTACACATGCTCTAAATCCTCTTCACTATTTCTCTCCAGCAATGAAAAGACAGATGCTACTGTACCAGCACAGAATTTGTGTGAACCCCTTCCAAGGACCCTTTATTACCGCGATGAGTAAAGCTAAGTGACTTTGCTTAGCCTTTCAGCCTATTTTTAGAGAGGTTTAGTTTTCTGAAGGACATGGCTTTGGCTAGTTTGCTGTTGGTTTTTTTTGCAGTGTGATATGGGAGGATGAAGGTGGGTGAAAGCCAGCGTCTGTTTCTCGGAGCTGTTGTGTCGGGATTTGTTAACCTGACATTTTGTGTGCTGTGATGTGCCCAGCTCGTTTCGAGCTGTTTCTAGTAGTCATGGGGATAGAGACAGCAGAAATCACACTTCTTACAAACACCTTCTCTCCTGAAAAAAGAAAAGCTGATGAAAAAGATAAATTATTTGGGAAACAAATCTTCTGATGTGTCCTCAGAGCAAACGCTGTGGACAAGGAGTTTGTTCCTACTGGAGCTGATTTGCAAGACTCACTCTTCCACCCAGAGAGTAGCTGAGTTCAATCAACTCAGTTGTCTTTTTAGGTCCCTTTTACACAGGTCTGATGGGGAATCTGTCTGGTGTTATGAATAGAGATTCCACCAGGCCCCTCTTCTAGAGCTTTTTACATTAATTGATAGGGCTCAGTTAGAACCACAGAGAGAAGGTCCATCTGTTAGGAACTTGACTGAAAACAGCAGTCTATGTGGGGACTTATCTCTTGTTAGACAACAGTGACTTCTGAAAACTACTGGCCCACAGATTAAAAATTCAGTACCTTATGCCATTTTCTCTTTAACACCCATAGTTCTCTGTCTGTTTTGAAAAATGTTTTGTTCCCTGTTGGTTTTCTTTTCTTTTGATTTGTGTGTGTGTGTAAGGACAGATATTGCCCATCTTCTGACAGAGTAGCTTAGACCTCACCTACTCCAACCATAGAATCATTAGGGATCGGAAGGGACCTCGAAAGATCATCCAGTCCAATCCCCCTGCCACAGCAGGATCACCTAGATCAAGTCACACAGGAACACAGCCAGGCAGATCTGGAACGGCTCCAGAGAAGGAGACTCCACAACTCCCCTGTTCCAGTGCTCCGTTACCCTCACTGTGAAGAAGTTCCTTCTGATATCGACATGGAAGCTCCTCTGTTCCAGCTGGCACCCATTGCCCCTTGTCTTATCTACAGATGACCTTGAGAAGAGCCTGGCTCCATCCTCCTGACACCCACCCCTCACAGATTTAGAGACAGGAATGAGGTCACCCCTCAGCCTCCTCTGGAATTAGAAGAGTTTACTGTATGTTGTTAACAAAACTAATCGCTACGGATGTTCACATGCAAATTATTTAAGACACTGTGTGTTTTCCTTCTCACTAAGGGCAGGAGTTAAGAGTAGGACAGCTATCTGTCCTGATAATTACGAGTGTGAGAACCAAACAAGGGAATGATTGATTGTGTGAGGACAAAGACTGGGCAGCACACACACATATATGTAGATAAACACCTTTTCACCTCCTGTGTGTCTGTTAGAACAGAAGCCTCGAGCATGCATGCAGTCTTAATTTGTGTGTCTACGCATCCCTCCTCCGGACAGAATAAGCAAATCTGTAGAGGGAAGTACATCTGAGTGCAATGTATGCATACACACACCTGATTCGGAGCTCAGTGACAGGTTGTTTCAATAGCTGAGTTCTTGCTCTCGTCAAAATCAGGGAAGTTGCAGTGATCTTGAAAAATGACTGGAAGCTTTAAGGAACCTTTAGAGAAAAGCATGGTTCTCCTTCCTCTTGGTAAATGGAATACTTGGAGCTTTCTGCTTCACCTCCTCTCCTGAAAGTGCATCTGATACACTGTACGGGGATTTCAAAGTTTAATTTAGCTTAACTCTTGGCTGCAATCAACTGCTGATAAATTTAGTTGGGGGATTAGGGAACCTTAAAGACTAATAGCTCCTTAAAAGGAGCTTGGAGGTGAAACAGCAAAACAAAAGCATCTGCCGATGTCTCCCTTAGTGTGGGAGCACACCATAGAGTCACAGGTTAGAGAAATAAATTGCTTGTTTTCCAGAGGAAAGGGATTTTTGTGGATGTAGGCACTCGGAGAAGGAAAATCAAATGTCTAAGTACTTAAGAGAGTTGTTCCTTTATAAAATGAAGGAAAGGATATCCTGATTGGAATCAAAGCATACAGCAAGCATCCTGCTCTTGTCATTCTAGTTGCTAGCCCGTAGAAAAATAGCTATTGTTAACTCCCTTTTCTCGTTACACCTGTTGTACAGGCTGTCGTGTTTAGAGAAAGACTTTGCACTTCTGGGACTGTATTAATGCAAGTGTGAATTCTTAAGCATCATTGATGCATCCTCTTAACACTGTCAGTGGGTAGGAAACAATGTGGCTGGGGAAGGGACTAGAGGGAAAGGCTGGTGAGGAGAGACTGAGGGAGCTGCGGGTGTTTAGCCTGGAGAAGAGGAGACTCTTCTCCCTCTCTACAAGGGAGGTTGTAGTCAGGTGGGGATGGGGCTCTTCTCCCAGGCAATTAGTGATAGGATGAGAGGGCAGGGCCTGAAGATGTTGGAGGGTTAGGTTGGATATTAGGAAGCCCTTCCTCACAGAAAGGGGGATCAGAGCCTGGAATGGACTGCCCAGGGCAGTGGTGGAGTCCGCATCCCTGGAGGTGTTGAAAGACAGTCTGGCTGTGGCCCTTAGTGCCCTGGTGTGGCTGCTGTGGTGGTGTCAGGTCCCAGACTGGGCTGGATGAGCTCAGAGGACTCTTCCAGCCTCAACAATTCAGTGATTCTGTGACATATCCATCAGTACCTTGTACATGCAGTCAAAAATGAAGACTCCAACCAAATCAACACAGGAACACTCAGATATTTATTTGGAGAATAGACTTACTAGAAATGACTCGAAGGTTCTTTTCCTCAGTGCTTCATTTTCAGTTGCTTTTACAGTGCATCACGTTTGATAGATGCAACGGTAACGAGGACCTTCCGTAAGGACGGTGCTTGGGTGTCTCACAGCAAGAAACAATTATTGTGCCAAAGACACTGTGATCTTGCACAGCCTTTATCCTTAACTTTAAAACTATGAATAGTCCCTCTGAAGTCAGATTTGGAGCCTAAATGAGAACAGTAACTATTTTATGCCTTTTTTTTTTCCTGGCTGCCTTCTGTTATCCCACAGTTACATTTTTAGTTTTTCAATTGCCCAAGGGCCCAAGAAAGGACTTAGGTGAGAAAAGGTTAAAAAGGGAAAAGTATATGAATAATTATTATTCAAATGAAGATGGAGTAATAATTTGATAACATTTAAATCTGCTTAAAAAGAAAAGTCCTTTCACACAGTGTTTAATTATCTTGTGGGTTTAGCAGCTGGGTGACTATTATTTCAGCAAAGAGTTTATTGAGATTTGAAGAAGGATTATGTATAAAAGTAGAGTGTCTGCTGTTAGCCTAGCAAAGTGTGATAGACTTTGAAAGCGTAAGACAATCATTGCTAGGGATAAGACTATGAGCTATTTTGCCGAGACAAGCGTGTTTTGCACGTTCATCAACGCTTTGTATAGCTCCATCATGACACAGGTGGACTGGTAAGCATTATGCTTGGAGTTCAGCAGTGGCTTTTCTCTACCTGTGAGCAGAATTACAATGGATTTTCAAATTATACCTCTGAAATACCAGTTGGACTCCTGTTATTCTTGTTCTTTGAACCAGCTATGTTTGCAATCTTTGTGACTACTGACTAGTTAATTGACTCATAGAATCATAGATTGGTTCAGATTGGAAGGGACCTCAATGATCATCCAGTTCCAACCCCCCTGCCATGAGCAGGGACACCCCCCACTAGACCAGGGTGCTCAAGGCCCCATCCCATCTGGCCTTGAACAGTTCCAGGGAGGGGGCAGCCACAACTTCCTGGGCAACCTGGTCCAGTGTCTCAGCACCCTCCCTGTGAAGAATTTCCTCCTGACTTCTAGTCTAAACCTCCCCTCTTCCTAATAGTCTTAAGAGTCCAATTTCAAGTTGTGTGAATTTTTCTTCATCCTTTTATTTCACGGTGTCAGACACACAGCCAGGCATACCTAGCTTCTATAACCATTGTATTTCTTACAGCAAGAAGGAAGGCCACAGCACTAACAAGAATAAAGAGACTGAGGCTAATAGGAGCCTAGCTGCTAAGGTAAAAGAAAACCCAGTGAACTATATTTCTTGCTAATGAAATTAGTGCGGGTCTAGTGCTTGGATAGTGTGTAAGTTCAGCCTCTTTGTTAATAGTCTTGGTAGATACACTCCCTTCCTCCCCCTATTTAAAGCACTGAATACTTTATGGGTCAGCCAGCTTTGGGTACCAAACGCTCTTGTGTATTTTCCAAGAATCATGAATGCAGACCAGGCTTCCCCTGGGATTACCGGGTCGGTTTATGGTTTTCTTGGTCACTCCAAAGATTCCCCACACACTTGACAGACGTGTTGACAAGAGAGCTGACAAAGCAGGAATAAACCCAAAGCCAAACAACTAGCTGGTCTTTAGGTGAGATGACTGGATGAATTTGTTTCCAACTTGGGATGTGAGATGTAGGACTAGAAAAATAGGGAGATAGGGGACAGAGAAAAGTAATGTGGAGGGAAAAGGAGGATGAGGAGGAAGATGGGATTAGAGAGGGATGAGTGCCACAAGGGGAAAATAGTGAGGAGGGAAAATCAGGTGTTCAAAGAGAAAATAATTCACAGATGGATGAGGGGTGCAGTAGAAACAAGGCACAGAAATGTTACAGGCAATCCAATCTAAGAATATCCATCAGTATGTTTCAATATGAAATTATTAAAGGTAGTGCTTTTAAAAGTCTTGGGTTTTAGGAGAACTTGTGTTCCCTCCCATTCCTTTTTCTTTTAGTTTCTATACAGGAAATGTAATTTTGTTAGTGTGGTACCACAGCCTGTGAATACGAACTACTCACAGCTGCCAACTGCATGTGAGATTTTAATTTAGGTCAAGCAGATTGTCTTGCATAAGGTGACCAGTAACTCTTGCTAGAGAGTTTGGTTAGCTGAAGAGAGCATCTGGTATCTGAAGATGAAATAAATAAGGTTAGAAGGGGCCGCTGGCTGTACTCTACAGAAGTCTTTCTTCAAAGATGGACAAATATAAAAGATAGATCAAGCTTGGCTAACCCGGCTGGAGATCCCATCGCCATTCTGAGTCTTTGTGCCATGGTTAATTATTTATCCTTATATCTGATCCTAATTGCAACGTCTGATTCTCATCTCCTGTCCTCTCATTGTCCACTGGAGTCCAGTTCTGTGTCCTCTTTAATCCCACTTTGGTTGGTTGGATTAGCAATTAGATCTCTCTTTCAGTCTTCTCTATGCTAAACAAACACTTCAGCTTTTCCTTGCATAGCAGATGCTTCACCCACCCTTATTTCTCTTCTTTTGAATTCTATGCAGGTTGTAAATATTTCCATTGCTTTGGGGGCTCCAGACCAGTGCGAGTTGTCAAGGTACAGTTTTATAAGCATTTAGGAGAGATGGAAAATTATTCCTCATGTTGTCTTCTGCTAACTGAAAAGAGAAAATAAAAAGTGCCCCTGAAGAGTGAAATAAAGGAGATAAACAATGAAGATAGCTGAAAGCAGAGGAAAAAAGCAAGGATTTGAACAAATACGGTCATCAAAACTGCAAATATTGTGGATCTGAAAGTGTAGTTGTGCCAGGCAGTGGAAAAAAGAGACTCTGATCTATTAGCTTTTATAATGGAGAGGTCTTGGCAAGGACTGCGGCCACCTCAGGGCACCTGTAGTGTTTTAGGTGCTAACGAAGTATATGTCAGGCTATGCCTTGGAGGGTGAGGGCAAGATTCTTATTCACCAGTTTTCCCTTTCTCCCTCCTAACGTAAATCATCTTGGCTTATCTAGGGGATATAATTTATGGCCAGCCTGTTGGCTGGTCAGCTTCATGTCTCTCATAAATTACATAGCAAGGAACATGTGGGTCAGGTTTGGAAATGCAATGCATGTCGACAGAGGAAGGACAGATTCATCCCAATCCTTCTTTACATTTAATTGCTTCCACACATCCTCACTTTTTACATTTATGTTCCTCCTTCTGTCCCTATTTTACCTCTCATTCTGTCCTTTTTCTCCAGTCGAGCCTGGTGATGGTGGTACCAGATCAGGATTAGAACTTAGCTGGCTAGTCTTTTTTTTCATCCCACACCCCAGATATGGAATAAAGGACTCTCTTCCCAGCGTTTCCTCCCTTTTTCTCTCTGGATGTCAAAGCTCATGATGTTCTTTTGTGGCTGAACACCACAAGTCCTAGCTGTTCTCAAATTCTCAAGTAAGGTTTCATTCTCAGGTAGGTCTCTGGGCAGAACTCCCTGTATTAGCAAGGTCTGGCATGTAATCATTTTAAGACCAAGCTTGTGCTTAACCCTGCTGGTCAACATCATTTTAAGACAAAAAGCCTTAGTGTGAAGGATGCTCTACCACCCAAAGATGTCTTTAGGCACTGCAGTTTATTTTGTCCTGGCATAAAGTCTTTGCAGCAGGACACGTTATTGATGTAGTTGTGTTTTCACACTGTTTTCTCTCTGTTCTCCTTTTTAAACTGCAGTTCCCTCACTCTCTATAGGTTGATACGGTCAAGAGAAAGGGAAGTTGGAGCTGGGAGAAGACAGTGGATGGATGTTCTACTTTTGACATCAGCACCAGGGTAGAAGTAAGTAGTATTGAAAAGGGGTCCAAATCAATCAGCATGATCATTCCACTGAAATGCTTCAATGAAAATTGTTCCAGCTGGCTAGAAGCAAAGAAGGGTGTCTGGCACAAAGGCTTTTCTAGTCAGTGATTACATCCAGTTCAACCCCTTTGAGTATGATTAGGCCAGGTTTTGAAGGTTACTGGTCTACTCTCATTTCAGCGGAATGGATTACAGCGCAGACCATCTCTGTGAGCTGCAGAGATGTTAACTAAGGTGGGGAAAAAGAGGCACCAGTTCTCTTTTAAATCCTTCATTATAATCTTGAAGAAATCACTTCTTATTCTGCCCCGGGGCAGTATTAAAAGAGATTTGTGGCCAACAGCCTGATTTAGTAGTAGAGCAGCCAGAGAGAATCTAATACAGGAAATAAAAGGGGGAACAGTGAGCACGTTAAGCTGTCTTTGTAATTGCTGGCAAATCTGCTGGACTGATCTGTTGACAAGCAGGACAGGGAGAGCTGGACATAGATCCCTGGTAGATCTGAGAGCCAAAACATCTTGGACAAGTTTAGAAGCTTGTTTCTCGTTTGTTGTTTGGCTCCTTTCCTTCTCCCTTCCCCCATTTCTCTGCAGCAGCAGCAGTGTTGAAGGGTGTGTATTCTGTCTGGCAGGTTGTTGGAGAAGTCTCTGGCCTCAAATTACAGGGCATGAGAACTCTGTGCATAAAATTAGCAGCAGAGTTCTGTGTATTAGGCGCCAGGGAAAAATGTCACATTCAGCAGAACTCAGAGGCGAGAGGTGGAACAGAAAGAACTGGAATGGGACATCAATTCCCCTCCACCTTTTACTGTGCTGCGGCAGTTCTGGGAGTACTGGTTAGGAGCAGAGATTCTTTGGACAGCAAATAATTTGTATTGTATGTCGTAGTCAGAGGGAAGTTTGGGTTTCTTCCCCCCCCTTCCTAGCTCTTTTTATTCCAAAGGCTTCTGACTTTCTGTCTTTTCACAAGTAAATCACTCTTGGCTTAAGAAGGAGTGCTATTGACATAGAGTTTTCTGCCATCCTCTCCACCTTCCTGTGGTCTGCTCCTGGAACCAAGGTAATGGCACTTCATTCAGATTCTGCCACAGCTTCTACAAGTAGTTTGCAGTGAAATCTAGAAAACTAAATAAAGCCCTGGCAAATGTGTGAAGGCACTAAAGCAGAGAGAAGCAAATATTCAAGGACTAGATTCTTCAGGTACAGCAGCAGCTATCTCATTCAGAAAAGCTATTATAGTCAAGGTCATGGTTTGAGGGTGTGTAGTGGCTCCTTCCTTACGTCATAAACGTGGTACAATCCTTGCCACACCAGCGTTAGATTGCCCTGAAGCATACGTGTGAGAGAGGCTGCACTGTGCTTGGGGATGGATTGCCAAGAGATGTAAATGTGCTCTTGGCTGGTTTGGTTGGGCTGTACATGCACACACACGCGCGTTCACTCACAGTGTTGTCAGTTTGTCATAAAACAAAGTTGCCAGGCAGCAGTGCTGGTTTAGTGTATTCCACCCCATTCGTTCTGTAGAAAACCCTGTTTTCACAGCTGGATTGGCTAGCTGATGTGTTTTGCAGAGCAGCCTCAGATGTGCCATCCCTTGGGGTGGGATAAAGCAACAGCATGTGAGGGCAGGGTATTTCCAAAACTGATACCATACACTCATTTCTTGAAATCAGAACTGCTGAGCATCCCATTACCTTTGGCTCAGATTGTTGAAGCACTCCACTGGTGTATTCCCAGGATAGATAGTGCTCTGGACAGCAAGCTGTTTCCATCCCTTCTACTTTATGGTAGGGCAGACCCATTGGCTACTGCTGGTTAACAGAATCACAGAACTATGGAGGCTGGAAAAGACCTCTGAGCACATCCAGCCCAGCCCATGACCTGATACCACTACATCAGCTCGGTAATAGCACTAAGGGCCACATTGAGTCTGTCCTTAAACACTTCCAGGGATGGGGACTCCCCCACTGCCCTGGGCAGTCCATTCCAGGGTCTGATCACTCTTTACGTGAGAAAGGACTTCCTAACGTACAACCTAACCCTCTCCTGACCCAGCTTCAGGCCCTGCCCTCTTGTCCTATCTCTAGTTGCCTGAGAGAAGAGGATGACATCCTCCTGTTTACAACCCCCCTTCAGGCAATTATAGTGATAAGGTTCCCCCTGAGTCTCCTCTTCTCCAGGTTAAACACCCCCAGCTCCCTCAGTGTTTCCTCATCAGACTTCCCCTTCAGACCTTTCCCCAGCGTCACTGCTCTTCTGAACCTGCTCCAGCCCCTCAATCTCTTTCTTGAGGGGCCCAGAACTGACCCCAGTACTCAAGGGGAGTCCTCTCCAGTGTCCAGTATTCTAAAGAGCTGCAGTTTTGTATCTGTTCTCCTTTGCTCTGGAGGTGATTTGTAGTGTGGGTGGGCTGCTAAGGGTAATGGTTGTCGTTTCTCACTTCTCACCTCATTTTCCCAAAGAATTATACCTCTGTTGGTCCTCCTTTCTCTCCACTCTTCCTCCATGAAAACGTGTTACTGTCAGCCCTGTTTACAGATGGCAAAGCTGAGACATGAGCAAACACAGAGCAAGCCAGCAGCTTGGATGCAGTTGAGACATCTCTCTTATTTAGACTGGATGTCGCATAACAAAGCAGCCCTCTCTCTGCCTGTCGAGGTCTGGGAGACACAATATCCAGCCTTCCACACTTGAGAAGGACTGGCAGCTGGCCTGGGATCAGGTTGGTTATTGGTACAACGATTGGTGGGCTCCTGTCACAAGTTTATCTTTCAAGAAGCAAAGGCTGACTTGATAAAAGGCCAGTAGGTGAGGCAGCAGGCGAGACAGGCTGCAAGCAGATGCTACGAGGAATGCTGACAGATCAGAGCTCTGAAAATCACAGATCCTTGCTATCTTTGCTTCTCTATTTGCCGCTTGTCTGCCTATCTTAATCTCTAGCCCTGTTGTCCCACCAGTTTTTTTAGGAAATACTGTCCCAATTTATGAACCATTAGGAAAGGAGCCACAACTCTCTCTAATGAGCAGATTGGATATGTCTGCACCAGAAAATTGTGCTTCTTTGACTCTATCTGTGTAGCTTAAGTAGTACAACTCCCCTAGGGTAAAGACAATTATACCAGTGTAAAAGTGCATATCCAAATATAGCGGAGTCCCGGATGGGCAGGTACCTTTATACCACTAATAACTAGGTCCATGATAAGGCACAGATTTATTTCCTTAACTTCAGGAACCTGAGTTAACAACATTTGGACTATGTTTACTTTATCATTTCATATAGAGTCCAAGGAAACGGATAAAGTCTTCAAGGGGCAACTGGCCCTCTTGAGGTCTGATTTTCCTGGCCATCGCTGCATGTTTCTCTTCATTGTCTGCTCACAGAACTTCTGCCTAACTAAAGACATGTCTCAGAAGTTTCTACATTAAGTAGAAGGAATTTGGCTACAGGATTTCACCAAATGGATGGAGAAATGAAACTATTAGGGACAGAGCAGGATGCTTTGAATGCAGCACTGCACAGATTTTAGCAAATTCCAACTCTATTTTGAGACTTTTGGGAAAATTCAGTGAAAATCTTTTGGAAGTACTTCGAACAGAGGTTTTGAACTTGTTGAAGGAGATGAAGCAGGATTCCTTCTGGAACTGAGGGGCCCAGGACTGGACACAATACTCCCAGATGCCGTCTCACTAGTGCAGAGTAGAGGGGGAGAAGAATTGATCTTGATCTGCTAACCACCCCTCTTCTGATCCCCCCCCGGATGCTGTTGGCTCTCCTGGCAATGAGAGCACATTGCTGGCTCAGAGTCATCCTGCTGGCCACTAGGACCCCCAGATCCCTTATTTCATTCACCAGTAATAAAGTAATTACTTCAGCAGAGAGAGAATGTAGGTTTGACTGGATTCAACCATTTCCTCAGCCCAAATAGTAGAAACTGCTATTTCTACTCTAGTAGTAAAATAGTAGGAATTGAGGGGTAACACCTGGTGGTAGAGGCGCTGATTGGGCACGGAAGGCAAAACAGTGTTTCAAATCTTAGTCTCTCACAGCCTCGTGAGTCGTCTATTCAGTCAGCTATCTGCTCTCTGAGAACTTGCCTTTTTATGAGAAAAGAAGGTTTGGTTTAGTTGAGAACAACAAAATTTTGTGGAGTCAGACACTTTCTTAACAGGTTTAACATTATCCTGTCAGATTAGCGTTACTACTGCCTGTAATCTACTAGAGAGGTGTGGATTTGAGGAGCTGCTCTTGACTTGAATTTTTAAAATAGCTTACAGCAAAGCCACTGCATAGACAACTTGTCTGTCGACTTGTTCTTCCAAAGTCGTGGTTTAGGTATCACAGAATCACAGAACTATCGAGGCTGGAAAAGACCTCGGAGATCATCAAGTCCAGCCTGTGACCTGACATCACCCCATCAGCTAGACCAGGGCACTAAGGGCCATAGCAAGGTTGTCCTTCAACACCTCCAGGGATGGCGACTCCAATACTGCCCTGGGCAGACCATTTCAGGGTCTGATCACCCTTTCCAAGAGGAAGGGCTTCCTAACTTCCAACCTGACCCTCCCCTGGTACAGCTTCAGGCCCTGCCTTCTTGTCCTGGTGCTAGTTGCCTGGGAGAAGAGCCAGACACCCATCTGACTACAACCTCCATTCAGGGAGTTGTAGAGAGTGATAAGATACCCCCTTGAGTCTCCACTTCTCCAGGCTAAACAACCCCAGTTCCTTCAGCCTCGTCTCACTAGATTTTCCCTCCAGTCCCTTCACCAGTCTGGTTGCTTCTCTGGACCCACTCCAGCCCCTCAATCTCTTTCTTGAAGTGAGGGGCTCAGAACTGCCCCCAGTACTCAAGAGGAGGCCTCCCCAGTGCCCAGTACAGGGGGAGAATGATGTCCATAGTCCTGCTGGCCACACTAGTGCTGTTACAAGCCAGGGTGCCATCGAACTCTTCCTCCACCTGAGCACTCTACTGTAACTGAGTAGGTATTTTCACATTGTTTAATATCTTTTGTCCCACAAGAGCAACCTGCATTGTATGGGGGTTATCTTCCAGGAGATTTAAAAAGAATAGAATATCTTTTTGGGGGGTTTTATTGTAAACAATGTTTTATGCATCAGTATAAAGTTACTTCAAGCTCACTCCTCCAGCTTTTCTCTTTCACTGCTATTGAAGTCTGCTCAGTTCTTGTGTTTACCACCATTTTTTTTGCGTGTGTTGGGAGGGTCACTCAGAGTTTGTACGTGTGGACCTTGTGATTCAGAATTCTGGTCAAGGAGAAGAGGAGAAGAATCTGAGGGGAACTTGTGTGATAACCTTGTGTGTGACCTTCCAATACCTGGAAGGATCCTATAGGAAATCTGAAGAGGAACTGTTCACAGGGTCATGGAATGATAGGGCAAGGGGTAATGGATTCAAGCTGCAAAGAGGTAGATTTAGGCTGTGTATTAGGAAAAGCTTTTTAGGATCTCAGGTAGCGACAGAACTAGGGGGAATGGAGCAAAGCTGGAGATGGGGAGATTTGGACTTGATGTGAGGAGGAGGTTTTTCACTGTAAGAGTAGGGAGAGCCTGGAATGGATTGCCCAGGGAGGTGGTTGGGGTCCTGTCCCTGGGGGNAGGGGTCTGCCTGGGGGGTTTGTGGGGTCTCCTTCTCTGGAGACATTTGAAACCCACCTGGACCTGGTCTGGGTGACCCTGCTGTGGCAGGGGGATTGGACTTGATGATCTTTCAAGGTCCCTTCCATCCCTAGTGATTCTATGATTCTATGATTTGATCTTTAATCTGAGGGTGGGGGTCTTTGAAACAGGCTGCCTAGAGAGGTGGTGGGGTCCTCATTCCTGGAGACATTCAAGGTCAGGCTGGATGGGGCTCTGGGCAATCTGATCTAGTGAGAGATGTCCCTGCTTGTTGTAAGGGGAGTTAGACTGGTGACCTTTGGAGGTCCTTTCCAACCCAAGACATTCTATGATTTTATGATTCTATTTCTTTGTGAATATCAGGAGAAAACAAGAGAACCACAACTGAAAGGCTTGGTCAGCATTTTTCTCACTCGAGGTGAAGGGAAGAGAGTAACAAGCCTGACATCAGGTTGGAAGAGAACTGCCCACTTAGCAGGCCTAATTGAGGAGAAGGAATACGCAGCAGAGTGTGAAGGTCTGGGGAAGTACTTACATCCAACTACTTAAAAATACTCTGCTCAGTCCATGTGGACAGCACAGAGTAGCAGATGATTCTGAAAATACAATTCAGTGATCTGTAGCTTCTCCTGGCCCTTTCCTATCAAGAGATGCAATATATCCTCTGAAATCCTGTAATTTTGCCTTCAAATATTCACAGGAAATAGATGAGGGAAGAATTTACTTCATTGCAATGGTGGGCATCACTCTCAAGGCTGATTCTGTCTGTAAGGAGCTGTATTTTGAAGCATGCTGCTTGTCTCTTTCTTCATTCAAAGGAGCATTTCTGTGCTTGACAGCCAACTGAAGATGGATTGAACTTGAAAACGGCAGAGAGCTGAAGACTGAAATGGGGAGGCAAAGATGCTGCATACAACAGCTTTTGACCAAGGCCCGTCAGCTATGCTGCAACGTATCCGCAGTGTTAGGACATGGTGGTTTCCTCATCACTTTCTTCCTTTTATGTTCTTCTTGAAAGATTGGCTTCTGATGGGAGCTGGGTCTCTCTAGCTTGGAGGAGGCTGACCTCATGAAAATCTCTAAATCTGGATGGGTGGGTGTCAGGAGGATGGAGCCAGGCTCTTCTCAAGGTCATCTGGTGATAGGACAACAGGCAATGAGTGCATGCTGAAACAGAGGAGGTTCCATATCAATATCAGCAGGAACTTCTTCCTAGGGAGGGTAACGGAGGCTGCCCAGGGGGGGTTGTGGAGTCTCCTTCTCTGGAGACGTTCCAGACCTGCCTGGCTGTGTTCCTGTGTGACTTGGTCTGAGTGATCCTGCTGTGGCAGGGGGGTTGGACTGGATGATCTTTCGAGGTCCCTTCCGATCCCTAATGACTCTATGATTCTCTGTGGTACGAGTGCTGCATTACTGCCCTCTGCACAGGAGGCAGGGCAGTCAGGATCCTCTCTGGTCACCCATTAACCTGTCTTTGCCAGTGGCAGTCATGGAATATTTTGAGAACATGAAGCTGAAGAGGTATCTGCTCTTTCAAGGACTCGTGTCTTGCACTGATCCATCCTCCAAAGCTCATTTCCTAAGCTCCTGTGCCTGATGCCCTCCTACCCAGTTGAATTTCCTTACCATACTTTCTACTCCCAATTGAAAATTTATTCTTTAGCTCCACCTCCTGGCTCTTGCTCCTTGGCAAGGAGGATTCTCAGGAGTCACAGAGCCTCAAGAAGGGATCAGAAATCTTCATCCCAATTTACAAACCCTAGTGTTTATGGGGACGTTTTAGCTGGGGCAAAACAGAACTTGGGGAGCCTACTCACAGTGGCTTTCCACAGAGATGAATGTCACAGTGAAGAGGTGGACACTGGCTCATCGGTTCTGCTTTTTGTTTGGCTATGGTTTCTCAACGGTGGCAGTTTCGATATATGACAGACACCTCAAAGCAGTCTTTCTTTAGGACTGTTTTTGCTTCAGTACTTCCTCAATCTCATAGAGGCGGGGACAGAAGGAATCGTCTGACACTGAGACATTAAAAAATATAAAGATCTCTGAGGCCTTTCAAGAGCTTTGATTTATGCAGGAGTCATTCTTTTGCCTCTGTTCATCTTACTCCACCAGGAACTGCCCAAAACTACGAATTATAAAGCTTAGTCATCTGGATTGAAGAAGCTGGAAGCGATGTCTCTTCCCCGACAGCTGCGAGAAAAGAGGTAACGTGTTGTTCCCTCCTCCCACCTCCCCACAGGCCTCCATGTAACTGCTACGATCTGTTTGCCTCACTTGAGTAGAAGCTTGTGTGATGATTCTAAAAGGCTTCCTGTCCCCCTAGCTTCCAAATGGTCAGGCTTCTCAGTGTGGAGCAGACCGTTTCTTGATTTGGAGTGAACTTTCTTACTCCCTGCCTAGGACAACAGGGGGTCATTGTTCTCTTTTAGCTGCAAACAGTTTCCCTTTTACTGGGGTTTGTGATATGAGTGCTTGTGATGTGACTAATTCTATCTCTGGATCTCCATAACCACATCCCTCTTCTCAGTAAGTGGTAGTATTTACTGACTTGTGGGCGGTGCTGATTCACATCGTCCTCCTCAAACGGAAAGCTATTTGCAAGACTTTACATCACTGCTTTAGCCTTCCAGATGGACTTTGCCATGTGGAAGCCCCTGTTTGGGATGTTCTTCCAGCAGAATAAACTGTGCCAACTGCTCTGTTTTTTAGCCTTATCAGAATATTTAACACCATGTCTGCTTGGCATTTTCTTAGATGATCCTTTGTGAAGTTTCTCTCTACCACATTGGTTAGCCTTTCTATCTCTTTCTTGATCCTTTTTACTTAAGTGTTAACAGAAATACCACTCTAACTGGNTGGGGTGTCCCTGCCCATGGCAGGGGGGTTGGATCTGGAAGATCCTGGGGTCCCTTCCAACCCTGACCGATTCTGTACCTTCTTCCCAGTGAGGGTGATGGGGCACTTTGGGAGGCGGCACTGCCTGGGGGGGGATTGTGGAGTCTCCTTTCCTGGAGACATTTGAAACCCATCTGGACCTGGTCTGGGTGACCCTGCTGAGGCAGGGGGATTGGACTGCATGATCTTTCGAGATCCCTTCCGATCCCTCATGATTCTATGATTCTGCAAACTACACAGCATTGTAAGATTGCAGCAAAGCTGACTTTGTCTTTAGTTGCACCAAGGAGAAGGCTGTTTTTTTCCCAAAGCCTCTGTAAGAGGTTGCTTTACAGAGTAACAGAATCTCAGAACTATTGAGGCTGTAAAAGTCCTCTGAGATGATCAAACCTAGCTTATGACCTAATATCACCTCAATCACCTAGACCATGTCACTAAATGTCACATTGAGTCTTTTCTTAAACATCCCCAGGGATGGGGACTCAGCCACTGCCCTGGGCAGACCATTCCAGTGTCTCACCACCCTTTCCATGAAGAAAGGCTTCCTAACATTCAGCCTACTCCTCCCCTGGTGCAGCTTCAGCCCCTACCCTCTTGTCCTATCAGTAGTTGCTTGGGAGAGGAGCCCAACCTCCTCCACCTGTCTACAACTTCCCTTCAGGTAGTTATAGAGCATAATGAAGTCCCCCCTGAGTCTCCCTTTCTCTAGTCTAAACAACCTTACCTCCCTCAGCCTCAATTCATACGAGGTTTACAAGAATACTTGACAAGACAGCTGGTGCAAGCACCATTAGTTATGATATAGAACAGTACCATCTCTTGGTTTCCTTGGTTTTTTCTCTGTGCTCATCCTTCTGTTATTTCTTGTATGCAAAAGGCACTTGGTATGTGTCTTACACACTGAGTGTAAGATTTTTAGGAATTAGCTTTGTTCTGTCAGTACCTACAGCAGGTGGCAAAACAAGCTCTTCTCTCAGAACTGTTTTCTATTCCCTCCAGGAATGCAGTAACAATAACAGCATAAATCATGGTATATAACGATCTCCTTAGAATTAGAGCTACTGCTGCTGAGTTATTATTGTAAGTCTACTAGATGCCGTAGGAGGGATTAAGAATGCATCCAGAGCTGATCTTATTTCTCAGGAACAGCTTACCGGTGCCAGTGTTTCTGCTGTAGTGCTGCTACTCTAGCAAGCCTAGGAGCCATAGAGATGTCTTTCAGGCTTAACAAGTCTTTGCAATGGTCACTGAGTTGTGCTGAGCTTACAGAAACTTGACAACTCAAAATCAGATCTCCAGAAGAAGAGCATGACATCCTGAGTTCCTAACTTCTTAGTTTTGATGCTGGATAATGTGATGCTACCAAACTCTTTGTTCTGTATGGAATAGAGACCTCCAAAGGGCTAATGACAGCACCAGTAACCTCAGTCTTTTGTTCTTGCTTCACAGTGATTTTGAGCAGCTGCCAGACGATGTACCCGTTTCAGCTAACATCGCAGATATTGAAGAGAAGAAAGGTTTTACCAATTATTATGTAAGAAAGGAGCTCTATCCTGTCTCTGTATGCCCCCATCTGTGAGCGGTTTTGTTGAGGGAAGCAAAATGCAGTTAATCTGATGTCGTTGCAATTTGGTGTGGATAGTTCTGTGCAGAGGACGTCTCAGTCCTTCTCTTTTTTAATGGTGTGGAGGTTAGTTTATCTCAGATTCAGTCTAAACGGTTACTGCCTGGGTGAAACGTGACAGAGGCATCCTCTGACATCGATTGTTTTCTAACTTCTTACCCATTTCTGTGCTATTACCTGTTAGAATGTTGCACCTTTGGTGAAGATATTGGAAAGGAATTAAAACTGGGTTGAAGAGCGGGGTCTTGTTTTCATTATTCCATGGCACTGGCTACTTAGGATGTTTCAGTCTCTACAGAAAGCAGCATGATCATTCCTCACAAACACCACACAGAAAGAGAATCGCTGGGAAAAACTCTTTCTAAAGAGGGGTTTGGGGTGAAACCAGCTGAGTCTGACTTCTGCAGGGCATACTCCTTCTGTTGGAGACCTTGCTCAGGAAACATTCCCACTGCAGTATGCAGATTTAACTCTGGACTACAGTGATGTTTGCTGTCTTTATGTTTTCTGAAGAATCAGGCTGCAATGTGACTCAGAGGTCAGTGCATGGAAATCGTGGGCTTCTTAGAGCAAAGCAATTTTGGCAAGAGATAAGAACTAAGATAGCGGTTGGAAGACGTCAGACTGTAATTCCTGAAATTGTGTACTTTAAAGGAAAAAAAGCAGTACGGATGCTTTCAGCTCTGGAAATGAATTCATTTAATTGTCTGTCCATAGATTTAGATCCAAAGAGTCCTACTGCAAAATATGTGTATTTACCTCCCTAATAGCGTCTGCTCATAACTGAGGGAAGATGTAGAAGCATGAAGCAGCATCTAGCTCTTTTTCAGGTGTCCTTTCAAGATTATGAGGAAATTCTTCACAATGAGGGTGTTGAGACACTGAGCCAGGTTGCCCAGGGAGGTTGTGGCTACCCCCTTCCTGGGAGCGTTCAAGGCCAGACTGGCTGGGTCCTTGAGCACCCTGGTCTAGTGGGGGGTGTCCCTGCTCATGGCAGGGGGGTTGGAACTGTGTGATCTTTCAGCTTGCTTCCAACCTGAACCATTCTCTGAGTCTATGAATCCATGGGGAAGACTCAACAGGCACATACCACACTCTCGGGGGCTAACATTGCTTTCTACTACTCCAATCTGCAAATGTTTGGCTGAAGAGCTCACTTCCCACTCTGCCCCAAACACAGTAGTGCCACTGCCAGAGCACTGATCTCCTGTTCCTAGTCAAATGCCTCCATTTAATTTGAAAGGCTTTACGAGCGTGGCCTTCTCTGTTTCAGATGTTTGTCATTGAAGTAAAAGTTAAAGGTGGTGGCAGATACCTGATTTTCCGCCGCTATCGTCAGTTCTACGCCCTGCACACCAAACTAGAGGAGAGATATGGGGCAGAGAACAAAAACAGCCCTTTCACCTGCACACTCCCAATATTGCCAGGTAAGCTGTCAGTACCAAAGCTGTACATGACTAGCAGCTTTCTCAGCCCCAGGCTGCCCTAAAGAGAAGCTCATTTTTGGCTGGTAGTTATGACAAGGAACTAGTGTCCAGCTGTGGATGCTGAAGAGGTCAGTCCTTCCACTTGTGGTAAAGCTGCGCTAAAGAAACACAAAATCCTTTAAAAACCTCCACAATTTTCATGGGGATCCTGCTTTCTCCTGATTCTTCATTTCTGTGACAATCTCCTTCTTTGTTTTTCCTTCAGTAACTGTCACAAGCTTTATGTTTTCCAGGAAAAGTTTATGTTGGGTCCAAGAAGGAAATTGCTGAGAACAGGATTCCTATCCTAAATGTCTACATAAAGGTAAAACTTAATTTGAAGGTAGATATTGCACTGAGCACCACAGATCCACTAAGAAAAAGAGTACTCTTGTAATCCCAGGTATCTGCTTCTCTATTATTGTTGGTCTATCACAGATTGAGTCTAAAATGTTACTGTCTGGGTGAAATGTGGCAGAGGTGTCATGGAATCACTAGGGATCAGAAGGGACCTCAAAAGATCATCCAGTCCAATCCCCCTGCCACAGCAGGATCACCCAGACCACGTCGCACAGGAACACAGCCAGGAGGGTCTGAAGCCAAGATTTCCAGTAGTTAAGATTGCCTTCTTTCCATAGTCACTCACGCTGTGAAGGGAAACACAAAGATCACTTTACTCCTGCAGTAAATCAGGCACAAAAGGAGTGAAGCAATACATTGGTCAACTCCAGGAGTAAACTGTCAGCTATTCAGCCCTGTCCTGCTGAGTGAGAAGGGAGAGAAGGAAGATTTCTGGCACTAATGAATATCCTCCAAGATGTTGTAGGTCAGAGAGGCAGACTTGTCAGACCTAAATAGATTGAGAATGGGTCTCTCCCACTGTTACACTCTGCTTCCTACTTGCTTTTGGCACAGAACCTACTCTGCCTACCCGCTTGGGTGTTGATGGACGAAGAGGTACGGCTGTTCTTCTACCACTCACCCTTTGATGGTGAACAGGTGCCTCACAGACTGCGACGGCTTCGCCCACGAACACGTCGAGTGTAAGTGATTGACAGGGTTTTTTTTCAGCGTTGCTTGATGAAAGAGGTGCTGTCCAGTTTTGGGGGGAGAGAGAAATGAGGATCACGACTGTGTTTCCCACGTGAATCCATGAAGTCTTAATTCGGGGATCTTTACGGTAGGATGAACACAGAGGTTTTCTTGCTTTCAGTCACTCTCACGTGTGGTGTTTGCATTAAAGGAGAATTCCAAACTAAGAGTACAGCTGCTTTATAAAGGTGCTGCTCAGCAGTGTCTGTTGATACTTCTTTAAGAGTAGTGTCATGTACAGAATGTACAGGCCAAGCTTAAGAACATAGGCTGAACTCAAGGTGGGTTTTGGCACTGAATTTCATGAGAACTGGTTCAGACTCTAAAAAAACTGGCTATGCAGTTTGTTCTTGCCCTTTGTCTGAATAGGCACCTAGCAGTGTTGACACCCTGTTGGAGAACTGCTCAGCACGAGTCATACTTCATTACCCTTCAGACAGATTAATTCTCCTTTCAGCATAGCAAAGATGGACTCGCTTCCTTGTCCCTTACCTCAAGCAATGCAAACCCCACATGTATGTTCACATTCCTGGATGTGTGCATGCTGGCAGTGTTTGAACTGAATGCCATCAGTGCTAGAAACAGGGATGCCCAGGAGGCAGAAGTGTGTGTGGGGGACTGTGCGGTTCTATGGAAGAGAGGTTCAGGATACTGACTTTGTTAAAAATTCCATCTGTTCTAGCAGTGCACGTTGTCAGATGGCTGCTGCTCTGCACTGAAACTGAGAGAACTAGGGCAATGTTGGTGCATCCATGTTTGTTTACTTCAATGATGCACAGATTCCCATGCAGCTTCTCCAGTGATCTATGGCACGCCTGCCTCTTATATAATGAAAACACAGACTCTGTGCTACTGATTGTGTAGTATTTATGACTAAACCCCCCATATTTGCCTCTCCTTTCTTCCCAGCAAAAGCATTTCACCTCAAGAGCCTATTTTTGACCGCTTGGCAGCTCCACGGGCTGAGGTGAGTACTCTGCACAATCCGTCACAGATAAGAGATTAAACTCTGCTTTTCTTTGCTATCTCATCAGTCAAGTTGCCTTTTCCTATTAGAGCTTGGGGAAAGGAGAGCAAGAGAGGTTCACTTAGGAAAACATTTGATTTTAACAGCAGAGGATGAAAGAAAGGATGGAGAGAAGTGTTCCATTCCTCCTTACTTGAATAACAAGAAGGTCCATTGTGAAGTCAGAATGACAGGAGATTCCAAATCAAGAGACCTGGACAGCTAAATGATCCCCATTTACACAGTGATACCCATAAATCAAATTTAAAACAAGCACAAAGTTTCAATCTCATTGACTTCAGCTTTGTACACGAGGCATCTTAGTATTTTCTGTAACGTAACCATTCCACTGCCAAGTGCCCATACGTTTGCTGTACCTTGTCTTAGTGTTAAGCACAGGGAGCTGCTTTGTAACTGACACTTGTCCTAGTATGGTTTTGCTTCCTGGAACATAGGACTTTGCCACGTTAAGATCAGAAAATCCCATGGAAGTGCTCTGAGGTTTGTTGTTTTTTTTTTAACACCGAGTATGGCAGGTCTGGCATTCCCTGAGATCTCTTAGGTTTCATCTATTAATTTATTCCTGCTGAGTAGAGCTACCAAAACTTTCCAACAGATGAAAAAAAGCCTTTTGAAAGAGCTATCATCAGGTAGAGATACAAACTGCTAGCACAGCAGTAGATACTGCCTTTTATTTAATTAGGAGAACTCTTGGTATGGACAAGACTAAAAGAACCAACACAACACAGACTAAAGAAGACCTTTGTGTTCTAGCTCCTCTAAGAACATTGCAGAGGCCACCATGTTCTCTAAGGACAATGGGGAAGGTGTGCATTCTGGATAACTCAGACACCTTAATAATTGAGGAAGAGCTTGTTAGGGTCGTTAGAGTGGCAGTGTTTTTACCTCTTTTTTTTTTCCTCCCTGAAGGAGATACTCTAATTCTGTTTTAATTACATGTCCATTTCCTGGACTTCCCCAAGTCTCCCAGTTCAGCATACAGACCTGAAAGCTAGATGTGGAAACAGTTCATTACCCTTAAGTCAGGACACTGCATCTGCACTTTAAGGCATTTCTGATCACAGTATCACAGTAATGATGAGGCTGAAAAAGACCTTAAAGATCATCCAGTCCAACCTAAAACCAACCTAAACATCTGCCATCTAGCTCATGCCACTCAGCACTTCATCCAGCCTAACCTTGAACACCTCCAGAGACAGTGACCCAACCACCTCTGTGGGCAGCCCGTTCCAAACCCGGATCACTCAGTCAGTGAAAAACCTTCTCCTAATGTCAGGTCTAAACCTCCCCCAATGGAGCTTAAGACTTTGACCCCTTGTCCTGTCTCCAGTGTCCAGGGAGAAAAGACCAACCCCCGCCTGACCATAACCACCTTTTAGGTAGTTCTAGACAGAGATAAGGTCACTCCTGAGCCTCCTCTTTTCCAAGCTAAACAGACCCAGCTCCATCAGCCTCTCCTCATAGGGCTGACCTTATTTTACCTTTATATTTTAGAGCAAATCTGAAACCTGTAAACCTGTAAACAGCAATAATAATTTATAGTTTTTAAATTCTCAGGATTTTGTGTTGTTAACTATCTTCAACTCTGTTCACTCATTTGCTCTTTGGTGTTTCAAACTGTCTATCTATCTATCTATCTATCTATCTATCTATCTATCTATCTATCTATCTATCTATCTATCTATCCTGTCTATCTATCTATCCTGTCTATCTACCTACATACCTATCTGTCTATCTATCTATCTATCTATCTATCTATCTATCTATCTATCTATCTATCTATCTATCATCTATCTACCTACCTAATCTCTGCTTCTCAGTGTCCTACCACTACCACGTGGCTTTCTCAGACCTCTGCTTATTCTAATTATTTCACTGCTTCTTAACAACATTTTGTGTGTGCTGAGGAGGAGAATAAACGATGAGAGCTGCAGACTATGGTCAGATACATATCCCTACATCAGAAATACTTCTGTTCGTGTGTGGTGTGGCTTTGTGGTCTCACCCCAAGAACAGAAAGGAAGATTAACTTCTCCGTGGATTAAAAATTTCAGTAGCATTATTTTCCACAGGCACTGTTTGATTTTTCTGGAACCAATAAACTAGAACTCAGCTTCAAGAAGGGAGACTTGATCTATCTACTGGGCAGAGTAAACAAAGATTGGCTGGAGGTAAGACTGCAGCAGTAGTACTGAGTTATTAGTATACCTTGAAATATATGAGTTGAAAGGGCTCTCTTGGTCCTTGGGAACTACCTCCTGCTTTGAAGGAGAAACCCTATCATAATCAGGTCTAGCTCCATCAGAGACATCCTTGACTCCAAATTTGAGATAGTTTCCTTCCTTGATGATTTTTTAGCTTACAGATTTTCTGCCCTCTAGACTTCAGTTTGCATTTGCATTAGCTTCTGCTGGAATGTTTTTAAACGCTTTGGAAGTGATTAGAACACAAAAAAGGCCACAGAAAGGAGCTGGAAACTCCATTTCAGCCATTAATTGGTTTCTTGCCTCAGGGTGAGTTGCTGTATTCTTCATGCTTTGTACCACAACACACGTCAGCCTGATTACAGAGAACTTGGGCTATGCAGCAGCGTTCTGAAAAAGTATGAGGAGAACATACTGTGTGTTTGCTGATACGGTATCTCTGCTTGCTCAAACAGCCCAGACTTCCTTGGTAACCATCTGACTTCCATATTTTACACACGGTTTCACTCCCCTGCCTTACATTTGACTGCACAATTGTGTCCTGTTTCTGTGGGGGTGTCACCAGGCTGCTTCCATAGACTTTGTTTTCTTAATTGTAGTAGAAAAATTCTTACCATTGTTTCCATGGAATTAACTGACTTCCAGAATTGAATGTATGAGGTCAACATGACACTGTTTTCCTCATCCTATCATTTCTTATCATTCCAGGGAACAGTTGGTAATGCCACTGGGATTTTCCCCTGTGCTTTTGTGAAGATCATAAAAGATTTACCACAGCAGGAAGACGCTGTTAATAAAGTTCGCTGTTATTACTATGATGAGGCAGTGAGCACTATTAGGTAATAAGAAAAGTTTTCCAGTTTCCCGATGAAGAAAAGACAACAATTCTGTTTTCATGCTATGTGATGATTGGAATTGTTCTTGTTACAGGGATATCTCAGTGGAAGAGGATCTGAGCAGCATTCCATCATTCAAAGAGCTCATGGAATTGACGAGGTACAGTGCAAGTAGTTAGTTGTGTGGTTAATATCCTTAAAACGTTTGTCAAGTTATTCCAGTCCTAGATTCTCCACATTCTACTTGGTCATCATTATGTTTTGGGTGTGAAATTGTTACCAAGTGTCCTGAAGAAGTTAGACTGTGACTTGGCCCAGGGCTGTTTGTGCAGACACTAGTCTGCTTTGGGTTTGTCAGTGGGTATAGAATGCCACAAGCTTCTAACTCAATGAAGCCAGGTAGAAGCTTCCATTTCTTGCCCTAAGATCAGCCATACCCCCATGCAAGCATCTTTTATCTAATATACTTCTTCAGGATGCAGGACACCGCCTTCTAACACCTGTTATAGTGTTCAACTGGATTCATTTAGTGTTGAATGTAAAAACATTTGACTATCAAATAATAGCAATAGAACACCTGCCTTCCACTCCTTTACCTGCTCCCTCTCCTCCATAAAGTGACTCTAAGTAGGCAAAAGAGGGTTGTAACTACAATCAACTCTTTCTGTGGGGATTTTATCAAGCTCATAGATTAATTGTGCCATACGTGCAGTATTATTGGAAACAGTTCTTCATTCTGGACAGATTTATTAGCTCAAACACAACACAGCATGAATGTGGCCACATGATTTCTACTACTAGCTATATCAGCAATGCCAGGACACCCCAGGCTTTGTGTGGCTTTCAGCAGCAGCAATTAGATTGCTGGTGTGGTGCTCATCATTCCTTGATTTCTGGAAACCAATCTATTTGCTCTCTGCCAGGCGGGAGTTTGACAACGATGACATTGCTTTGAATTACCGGGACCTTGACGGTGACTTGATCCGGCTGCTCTCTGATGAGGATGTTGAACTCATGGTGTCTCAGAGCAGGAGGAAGCCCTCTGAGAAGCACTTCTTCCCTTGGAAGTTGCACATCACTCACAAAGATGATTTGAGTGTCTATAACACTAGTCCTGGAATAGATGCTAATCAAACAGTAAGAGCAACATAAGTGATGTATAGAGATGTTTCGGTAGGTAGCTATACGATCCCTTCCATGATCCCTCTCTGCAGGTGGTTTCAAACCTTTGAATTAAGACCTATAAGAGTAATTTGTAGTATGTTTCAATGTAAAAATATCTGTACTTAGCTAGCTTCTTCAGCCTTTGAGCACTCCTCTGTAATGGAGATATCTGCACAGAGACCAGAGCAAGTGAGGAATAAAGAAGTCAAATCGCTGGCCGCATTCACTAAACAAGTCAGTGTTAGCCTGAGATAAAGGTTTAGTGTCCTGAGCCTCAAGAACTGCTCTATTCTCTCTCTCAGAGCTAATTGTCCAGAATGTCTTCATAATTTTTTTTCCTAGATTATAATTTTCTCCTCACTTGCTGACAGGAAGGTTTGTGTGCCAGTGCTTATGAATGCCTGTTTCTGTCGTGAGGGAGTCTGACGGGCTACTCTGAGCCTGCTCCTGAAGCATCAAGACCATGTGTTCATATTTCAGTGAAGAAACTTTAGCCCAGTTTTGCTTCCTTCTTTCCATTAACCACTGTTTTGGATTCTGTGAACCAAACCCACAGTATTCTTAGTCTTTTTAATAATTCTACAGACTAATAACCCAACATTCTGGGGAAACTTATGCAACACCTGTTCAAATAGCACTTTCTTCTCTGGCTATCTTCTACTTTCTGACAACCCACATTTCTTGGAGCTAACGAGAAATTAGTTCTATCAGGTCCTTCAGCAAACACATTTATTGCTGCTCGTAGGAATGACAGGCTCTCATGTTTCACATGAGCTGTTTGATACCTACAGCAGTGTATTCTCCAAATCACGGTGTTAAAGAAGATGCCATCAGGTATAATCAGTAAAAGATAAGACTTCAGAAGAGTTTTCAAACACCATGCTTTGCATTGGATGGGTAGTTTCTGTGGCTTTAAGCTGCAGCTCTTCACTTAAAAAAATACTTGATCTGATGCTAAAATGTGAACAGGATAATGGGAGGCAACAACTGTCTGAGGGCACTAAGAAGCAGTTAACTAACAATGCACAAACTACTAACCTGACCACCACAACTGCCCAAATAGTGTTTGCTCTTTCTCTTGGGTGTTGCCTGTGATGCTACCAGGTAGTAAGATCTCCAACAACAAAACTGTTCAGGGTGAGATCCCTTGCACTGGTTTTTGGCTGTGACCTTATTTATATAGGTAAGCTTTCAGATTCTCTTGCCTGTAGCCGAGCATTTCTGCAGAGCAGTGCGTTGAAATAAAGGAAACTGTTTACATTTAAGGACAAGCCTATCGTTTGCTGTGTTTGGATCCATAACTTCTTTCTTACTTGACATTTTATTGAGTTCTAGTAATGAATCAATCCTCTACAGACTTCCATAAGTAAACAAGCAGAATCACAGACTGGCTCAGGTTGGAAGGGGCTCAGACATCATCTACTCCAACCTCCCTGCCATAGGCAGTGATGCCTCAACTAGACCTGGTTGCTCAAGGCCTCATCCAACCTATCCTTGAACACCTCCAGGGAGGGGGCATCCATAAATTCTCTGTGCAAGCTATTCCACAGTGTTTTCACCCTTGCACTGAATAACTTCTTCCTAAGATCCAGTCTAAACCAACTCTCCTTCAGTTTTCAAACTATTTCCCCATGTCCTGTTGCTAGGTCCCCGTGTGAAAAGCCCCTCTCCAATGTTTCTGTAGGTTCCCTTCAAGCACTGCAAGGCAGCTACAAGGTCCCCTTGAAGTCTTCTCTAGGCTGAACAACCCCAAATCCCTCAGCCTAGCAAAGATGCTCCCATCCTTGGATCACCTTTGTGCCCTCCTCTGGACTCACTCAACAGTTCTATGCCCTTCTTATGTTTGGGACACCAGGACTGGACTCAGTATTTGAGGTGAGGGTGTCACGAGAGCAGAGTGAAGGGGTAAAATGTGCCATCCCTCCTTTCCAGGGGCAAGTTTCCACCTGATAAAGCCATGCACGTAGAATTCCAGAGAATCTTCCTTTTTACCAATTACAGAAGAATTTTGTTGACATTATTTTACTAGAATGTTTAAAAATGCAACTTCCCATTTCAAAGGCATCGTCGCGATGTGGTTTAGGAGGGAAATGGAGTAGCACACAAAGATAACATTAGTAATCTTGCACTGTGTGCTACCGAAGAGGACGCGTGGCTAGTTTGAAGCCTAACTGGTGTGCGTGGCCTGCAAAGCTCCTTGGTGAGCAGGACTACTTGTTATGCGTTCCTGGAGTTCAACAGAGCAACAGCATCTGAAGGAGTTCACTGGCAGGTAGATCCTGAGATGTAACCAACGACTCAGCAAGTCTGTTTGAAGATGGAGGGGCTGTTTGAGTGAGGAAGTAAAGGGAGGGACAACGTCTGCTGGGGGACAAGTAAAGGTTTTTCTATGAATGAGGGAAGAACAGATAAGCTTTTGGGCCTCTCACAGCAGGAGAATTCTTTTCTACCTTTATAGTGTAGTGCAAAATAAAGTCTGCCCAGCAAAGCCAATAATTGCCCTAAGAAGCCAGACTGAGAGAG
>VZRI01009521.1:897618-967857 GCA_013397515.1 Upupa epops | reverse complement strand
CTGCTGTGGCAGAGAGATTGGACTAGATGATCTTTCCAGGTCCCTAGTGATTCTACAATTCTATGACTATTAGGGGTTGAAAGGGACTGCCGGCGACATCAAGTCCAACCCCTCTGCTTGAGCAGGATCATAAAACCTAAGACAGGTTACACAGAAATGCATCCAGTTGGGTCTGGGAAGTCTCCAGAGAGGTAGTCTCCACAATCTCCCTGGATCAAGTCCAACAATTAGCATAACTCTAGCAGGCCCATGGCTAAACCATGTCCTCAAGCCACCACATCTACGCAAATTTTCAACGCATGCAGGGATGGTGATTCAACCACTTCCCTAAGTAATGGCAAACTGTAATCTAGTGCCTCTACAAATTGCTTTGGAGGAGGAGATTCAATTTGTTTTGCTGTCTGGGTTATCCTGCTTCTGCAGGACAGATGTTCTCTGACTCTAGGTGTAGCTATGTGTACTTCTAACTAGGCTGCTTTTACACCTGATGGTGACCAAAATGCTGTCTCTCACGAGCAACTTGTGTGTTTCCCACATTCAGGCAGATGAAGAATTCATCAGAGTCCCTTGAAGTGCAGTCTAAAAACACAGACGTTTCCTCTGTTTCACTGGACCTACAGAACTCATACCATGCCTTGAATGAGGCAGAGCATGCCCCAGGGGTTTGCTCAAGTCGGATCACTCCTTCAAGGGAAAACAGTGCTGATGCAAGCCTTCGTTCCCAGACAGCAATCTCTTCCTTTGCTTTCAATGGTCCATACTTGTACAGCCCACTGATGTCCTCCCAGCCTGATGTACATCAGACCCCGGAAGCGGACCTGTTGGGAATCCTTGAGAAATCAGTTTCCCTTCAGTATGTGACTCTTCCAAAGGAAGACTGTCCCCAGGCTCCGGAGAGGCAAGAACAGTCAGGAGCAAGTTCTCCACAGCCCTTCCTGCTCCCACATCACAATGAAATGGTGAAGAACCTTGATGAGGAGGAAAAAGTCTCACTGGCTCCAACTGCTTGTAGGAAAGACATGAACATGAGAAATGAAGAGGGGAAATCTCCAAAGGCTCTTAGCTGTATCACGTCTCCTCAGCATCCCTTGGAGTACATCACCACAGAAAGCATGTTACTGCCATCAGCCAGGAACTCCAGCCATCATGCAGGGGACACTGCTGGAGACACTGCTGGAGAGTTGCCCCATCACTCACAGGAGGCGCAGCCCACCAAGGAGCACTCTTGTCAAGAGTTTTCTCCTGGGAAAACTGGTGGTGTGGTGCCAGAGTCAAGCCACGCACCAATCTCACCTCCGGAATTGCAGCTGGATGAGTTTGGAGGCTACCTCACTGCTCCCGTAGGACTCGATGGGCATTCAGATGTCACAAAGATTTCTTCACCTGTCTTACAAAAGGGCAACGATCTTCCTAAAAAGCAGCCTTTGTCAGAGGGGAACCTGGTGGTGTTGAACCCTGACAGCACTGAGCCCCTTTTCCTTTGCCAGGTCGGTGACTATTGCTTCCACAGCCTAAAATCCAGTGCAAAGATGGACAGTAGTCAGGAAGATCACCCAGTCAAAAACCCTTGCGAAGGCAAGACGATGCCTGGGAAGCCTGTATGTGGTGATGATGATGAATCCACCAGTGGCAAGGGAAGGGATATGTCAAAAATGCAGGCGATTCAGCTTTTCAAAAACCTGAAATCAGATGATTACTTCTCCTGGCAGCAGTCGTTAAGGATCACAGAGATCTGTTAAACAGGCAGACGTTACTGAGTACCGAAGCTACTGGTACCTGAAAGAGGTTGCAAGTATCTGACGAAGATGAACCCTCAAATACAGGAACAAACTAATGCCAGTTCCTGTTTCAGCTACCAGCCCAGGGTGTTGAAATACTTGAAGTAGGTCAGTATCTTTCTCAGCAGCCTTCATTCGGCATGAAAGACAACCCAAGTGTCGTCCTTTGGCGCTCTTCAAACGTCTTGGCTTATCTGCAATGAACAGTCCAGCCTCCTCCTGATCCTGTGACAGATCCCAGTCATCTTGCAATAATACCAGATTGCCTGAGGAGAAATTAGTGGCAAGAAATGCAGACAAGGAATACTATCAGAAGAAGACAGGCTTGGAAACCTTGGAAAGAGGACTTCAATAATTAAGAGCACTTTTGTTGAACTATTGTGTGTGTTAAAATAGATCTAAGAGCTATCAAAGAGCCTTCGTATCTCTACTTTTCCACTCCTGCCTTGAAATAGGCATTGTCCAAGGAGAAAAAAAACCCCTAAGCAGTAATAGAAGGAGAGTGAGTCCAGAGGAGAGCCACAAGGATGATCAGAGGACTGGAGCAACGCTCCTGTGAAGGCAGGTGGAGGGAGCTGAGGCTGTTAGGCTTTCTAGAACCTGAAGAGGACCTACAGGAAAGCTGAAGAGGGACTTCTCACAAGGGACTCTAGCCATAGGTCAAGGGGGAGAGTTTTTAAGCTGAAAGAGAGTAAATTTAGATGGGATTTTAGAGAGAAATTCCTCACAATGAGGGTGCTGAGGCAGTGGAACAGGTTGCCCAGAGAAGCTCTGGCTGCCCCCTCCCTTGAAGAGTTCAAGGCCAGGTTGGACAGGGCTCTGAGCAACCTGATCTAGGGACAGGTGTCCCGGGTCACCAGAAGGCAGGTTGGAACTAGATGATCTTTAAGGTCCCTTCCAACCTGAACTGTTCTATGATTCCATGAATATAAAATGAGAAAATATGTTGAAGTCCTGGACTCCTTTCATAAACCTAAGACACGGTGTTCTCACAGAGTATTCAAAGGGTAAGCAGGAAACATTGCTCGGATCCATAAAGAAGGCTTTAGAGTACGACGGGAAAGAAGATGCAACACTGAAAGGAACCCAGGGATCTAAGTTGCAGTGATAGGAAGAGGATGGAGCAGGTAAAAAAACAACAGGCAAGAAGTGNGATTCTATGATCTGCAAGGGCTTTTCTATTCCTAAATGTTAAAGGATTGTGTGATGCTCTTTTACGTTCATTGTCTATTTAAGTTCAATGCCTATTTTATTATGGAATTGATCGTACACGGTGTGATTTATTCTTAGCTTGGGTTGGCATTGTTGGTAGCTGTTTTGAGAAAGAGGAGCCATTCTTTGTCTCAGTTTTGCTGTAAAGACTATGGTGCAAGGGCAGAGCATTTGTCACCTGTAAGGTAGGATGTTTTCTCCTGACTTTGCTATATTATTTGACAGAGATAATGAGAAGGGGGGTTGTGTTTGTGCCAGCTAATTCCTCCTGCTGGGTTAATGGGACAGTGCTGATTCAGAAATTGCAGTGAACTGCATTATTCTTTCAGAGTTTAAAGCCTTATAAACACCCCTGTAAACGTGAAGGGTGTGCAAATTCAGTTGCAGCCTCTGATAAAGAATATTGATGGGCACTGGGATTTGCAATTTAGTCCTTTCCTAATAAATGGATCATTTTTTCTTAGCCTTTTCTTTGGCCTTTCACGAGTAGTGCAAACAATTTCTTCCAGGCTGTGTGACTGCGCTAAAAAGAGACGTTCAAATTCATATGCGAAGTCGGTATATGCAGTCACACCTCAGATATGTATCGTCTTGCTCAGCTTCAAATTGCTGTGGTTTTAATAACCAAGAACTTTTATTCAGCTCAGTGGCTTTTGGATGAAGCCTATTTGCATTTTGATCAGTACTTTAGTTCTCTTCTACCGCTCTTTCTGCACTTCACTGGCTGTTTGCAGAGGCTGCATTTGGAGCCAGGATTTATAGATATAAAAACATTTGATATGACATCGCAGAGCAGATATAATGATGTGAAAATCATCCTGGACTGCATCCTGGGCTGCATCAGGAGAAGCGGGACTAGTGGGGTGAGGAACGGGATCCTCCCTCTCTATTCTGCTCTCGTGAGACCCCATCTGCAGTACTACCTCCAGTTATGGAGCCCCCAACACAGGAAGGAGATTGGGCTGTTGGAACGTGTCCAGAGGAGGGTCATGAGTGGAGGGCTGGAGAACCTCTGCTATGGGGACAGGCTGAGAGAGTTGGGGCTGTTCAGCCTGGAGAAGAGGAGACTCTAGGGAGAGCTTAGAGCAGCCCTCCAGTCCCTGAAGGGGACTACAGGAAAGCTGGAGAGGGGCTGTTTCCAAGGGCTTGGAGTGGTAGGAGCAGGGGGAATGGTTTCAAGCTGAAAGAGAGGAGGTTTAGACTGGAAGTCAGGATGAAATTCTTCTCAATGAGGGTGCTGAGACACTGGACCAGGTTGCCCAGGGAGGTTGTGGCTGCCCCCTCCCTGGAAGTGTTCAAGACCAGACTTGCTGGGGCTTTGAGCACCCTGATCTAGTGTGGGGTGTCCCTGCTCATGGCAAGGGGGTTGGAACTAGATGATCTTTAAGGTCCTTTCCAACTGAACCATTCTAGAGATCTACAAATCACTTCAGGAGCCTGGAACCTTTACATAACGTGCCACCACCACACGAGGGGAGCCAAAAGTGGTTTTCTGTGGTTATCTTTTTATGGCAGGATGAGTTTCTGCTCTAGGGACTCATTGTTAACTGGGATCCATTTGGAAATGTGGGACCTGGGCACAGCATAAACAGCAGAGAATAAGAGGCTGATACTGCCCTGGTTTCAGCCAAGATAATTTTCTTCCTAGTAGGTGGAACAATGGTGGAATTTGGATTTAGTATGAGATTAGAGCTGATAACACACCAATGGGTTTAGTTATTGTTCAGTAGTGTGTATACTAAGTCAAGGACTTTTCAGCTTCTCATGCTCTGCCAACACGAAGGCTTGAAGGACATAAAATGTTGAGGGTGGCCACAGCCAAGACAGCTGACTTGCCAAAGCAAGACTGCTCAGGGACTGCTTGGGCATTGATTGGCAAATGGTGAACAACTGCATTGGAAATCACCTGCTTTGTATATTCTAATCCTTTTTTGTTCCCTTTTCCATCCTATTGAAAGATCTTTATCTCAACTCAAAATGGTTATTTTATTCTTTTCCCCAGCTCTCCTCATCTGACTGGGTGGGAGGGAGCAAGCAAGAAGCTGCACAGCGCTTAATTGCTGGAAGGGGTTAAGCCCCATGTCTTCTCTGTAAGAGCTCCTCACTAAACACTTCCAGTTCCTCAGCCTGTAAATCTGAATGATGACCCACCACCATTTCCCATACAGTCAAAAAAGGAGATGCAGACATCTCAATTAACACTGTGCATCATGTTTGTAAATGACATCGTACAGATCTCTATTTACATGGAATATGCAGTTAGGAAATCATTAATCATTGCAACCCTTCACTTACTCTGTGCTCAATCATCCAAGATTCTGCCTGTGTTTTAGCAGCAGGCATTTTTCTCTTCACAGCTCTGAAGTAATCAGTTTGCAATTCCTTTATCATAATCTTCCCCAGCCAGAAATACATTACCTGAATTTGCATGAGATTAGGGCAGTAAGTATAATGTGGCCTCAATAGTTCTAATTAAGATCCATGCTGATCTAGTCTGTTGTCGTTCTCTTTCTGCTAGCCTGGGGGCTGTCTTTTACGTAAGGAAGGAGAATGAGGCTGAACAGTTTGCTAGAAAAAGGAAACCTGCAGTGGAAAGCCCTCCAAGAGCTCAAGAAACAATAGGTGGAGATTTTCTAAGAATTATGTATCTCAGCAGGGAAATGGAGAACAAACCCAGCCTAACCTGACAGTCCCTGCGTAGTTTCTTGTTCCTTCAGTCCAACACGTTTGTACACGGTCTTATTCCCATACAGCTCCAATGAATGATATCTCTGCCTCTTCCCCGTATTCCCTACATCCTTCCTCTGCTCTCACTGCAGAGCTGAAATTCTGATGAAAAGCAACCCCATGTCATGTTCTATACATGGGAAATACGTAGCACAGTGACTTCATGCCTGGTGTGACCCTTTCTAAGTCTTTCCAAGAGGCTGCCAAGAGTCCATATGCTCCAACCTTGATCCTAACAACCCGTTATATTACACGATGGATGTTTGTTTCACCCTGGCATTAGGTGGGTGGGCTCCTCTGCAAACTTGCTCAACGTGAGCCAGTTTCAACCGCTCTGTAGATTAGAATCAGAGAATCACAAAATCACAGTCCACTTTGATGTTAGTTTGAAAACATGATCAAACGTTAAGGCTTTTCTGGATGTGACAATCCTTTCCTTCACAGAGCAAAACAGGATCAACATGAGGACCCTATTATTCACAACCTTTCTCAGTTTTTAGAGTTTAACTCAAGATGAAATCAAGTTGAGGTCATCAAATAATATTGTTTCAAAGATCAGGTTTCCAGGTGTGAGAAGTAACTGTGGAGCTAGAACAAACAGAATTCCTTATGTTTCTTTATGAAGCACAAACTAGTAAACACAGTTAAGCCAAATCATTATGGCTGGAAAGAACCTCCAGGATCACCAAGTCCAGCCCTCACCCCAATATCTCCCTAACCCCTAGACCATGACCTCAAGTGCTCTATCTACTAGTTTTTTAAACACCTCCAGGGATGGCGACTCCACCACCTCCCTGCGCAGCCTGGTCCAGTGCCCACCCACTCTCTTAGGAAAGAGCTTCTTCCTAAGATCCAGTCTAAACCTCCCCATTGTAACTTTACTGCTCATTGGTAGAGAAGCATACAGTCCTCGTTGCTGAAGCCTGATTTGTTTCTCTAGAAAAGTAGATGTAAAACTGAAATAATTGGATGGCTTTTCCCTTTCTCTTTTCATAAAGGTCCAGATTCTTGTTCACAGTGTGCACATGCCTTGCAGACTTTCGAGATGAGTACTTTTGCATCTACTGGAGCCTTGCAGTGTCCTTCTAACCTGTTTGTCCTTCTAACCTGTTTGTCCTTGTGCTGTGTTATTCAGAGGTCCACAGGATGGTTTTGAGTTTATTCATTCACTGCAGATTTGTGATGGGTTTGTAATGCTGTTTCAACATCTAAAGAAACCCTTTTCTTCCTTTTTACCATAATAGAGGGCCATTACCCTAACATATTTGGTTTAAAGAGTCATTCTATCTCGCTCAGTATTCTATCTCTGCCAATGTTTGCAAGTGAGGGCTTAAAGCCAGCATGTAGTAAACAAGTAAAAGAATACAGTAAATAATTAAATCCTTAACTGATATATTTACCTAGCATCTGCTCCAGAGCCTTCCTGAACTAGAGGTTACATCTAAGCTGATGTAGATAATAGGTACTTAACAGCTCTGGCCTTTAGAAATTTAAATCCTTTTCTGAAACCACTTAATTTTGGGCTTCACAATGTCTGAGAGCAAAGCATTAACCACGTTGCTTATAAATAAAAACTCTCAAATAAGAAATACCCGTGTTTTCCTGTACCAGTTTTGCACCAGTGACATGGTAAGTTGCTTGGGTGAAACCCCACCAGGAGGATTGTGTTCAGCACAGAGGTCCCTAGTACAAGAAAGACATGGGCCTGTTGGACTGCATCCAGAGGAGAGCAGGAAAATGAACTGAGGGATGGAATACCTCCTCTGGGAGGACAGCTGAGAGAGTTGGGTTTGTTCAGCTTGGAGGATTTTCCAGGGAGACTATTGCAGCCTTTCAGTATTTAAAGGGGGCCAACAGAAAAGATGGAGAAGGATTTTTCATCAAGGTCTGTGGTGACAGGACAAAGGGCTGTGGTTTTGTCAGGGCTTCAACCCAAGAGAAAATGAACCAATTCATTTAGCTCCTGTGCTAATGGGCTGAAACAAAAACAAAACAAGGGGGGCTGTTTGAGAAACCACTTACGAATTGTAGGCAAAACAAAAAACAACTTGATTTGGGGAAAAAAACGACAAGTTTCACCCCACATAAAGCCCCACATACAGAGATGTGTGGAGATCAATTACATGCTCTTTATAACTGAGCCAAACTGCAATCTCCAGCCTTGCAAAGGGAAGAGACTTCCAGCAGCTCTTGGGTTCTTGAGCTCCTTGAGGAAATACAGAATCCATTCAGTTTGCACGCATGTCCTTCAGCATCAGTGGGCATTTTAAAGCCCAGTTCCCTGTTCCATGTGCTTCCATGTCATTCCCACTGTCCTTATTCCTACAGACACAAAAGAGGAAAGAACTCTGCATTTCAGCAAACTCTGGAGCTCAGATGACACCTTCCTTCTGCTGATCCACATTTTTGGGAGACTTCATCAAACCTCTCAGACATCCAGGTGTGATAGACTAATTGGAAAAAATCTGTCTCTGGTTGCTTCTGGAGTTCTTCCAAGAACTCTCCTAGTTTTATGAGGCACGACTACTCTCTACTTACTCTTCCCCAGAACATTTCTCTCTACTTTTTCTATTTTTCATTGTAGTTTGTATCACTCATCCTGTCCAAAAGCCACCTGGTTGGTCAGCAATTCCCTGAGTACTCCTCAAAAAACTGCCTTTACCACTTCTTTGTCTCTGATAGCCAGGCCTGTTGAAGCCTTTGATTATTTGCTATGATTAATTGTTTAGCAGTTGAATTTTTAAGGTCTCTTACAGATTTGTTACAAGAAATCAATCAAGAAAGAAAGTGAGCTATGCAAGGCTTGTGAAGGAATTGATTATTAGATTGAAAGATTCAGTTGGGAAAGATCATTACAAGTTATCGTTTCTCTATAGATGTCATAGAATCATTGGGATTGGAAGGGACTTCGAAAGATCATCCAGTCCAATCCCCCTGCCACAGCAGGATCAACTAGACAAAGTAGCACAGGAACACATTCAGGAGGGTCTGGAACATCTCCGGAGAAGGAGACTCCACAACCCCCCTGGGGGTTCCAGTGCTCCGGTACACTCCATGGGAAGAAGTTCCTGCTGATACTGATATGGAACCTCCTCTGTTCTTGCTTGCACCCAGTGCCCCTTGTCCTATCACCAGATGACCTTGAGAAGAGCCTGCCTGTTCCAGCACTCTGTCACCCTCACAGTAAAGAAGTTTCTCCTCACTTTGTGATGGAACTTCCCGTGTTCTAGCTTACACCCATTACTCTCTGTCCTATTACTGAGCATCACCAGAAAGAGACTAGTGTCTTCCTTTTGACACCCACCTCTCAGATATTTACAGACATTAATGTGATTCCCTCTCAGCCTTCTCTTCTCAAGACTAAACAGACGAGTTCTTTCAGCCTTTTTTCATAGGAGAGATGTTCAAGTCCCTTAATCATCCTTTTAGCTCTCTGTTGGACTGTTTCCAGTAGATCCCTGTCTCACTTCAACTGGAGAGCCTGAAACTAGACTCAACATTCCAGATGTGGTCTCACCAGGGCAGAGTAGAGGAGGAGGAGAACCACTCTAGAACCGTTGGACAGTTTTCTTGATGTACCCTTTGATACCATCCTTTGCCATCAGTGGCCCTCTTGGCCACAAGGGCACCTTGCTGTTCCATCTAGCATTTCCCTCACCTGCTTTTGGGCAGCACTAACAGCGATATCGTTCATTTTAGAGCAGAATGCCATTCTGCAGGCACCCAAATCCTCTAGAACAACACAGCTGTTGCCACATACTCTGTTTGACACTATACTTCCTCTAGCATCAATGTGTAACTGCAAGCTGTTCTTTCTGAACAGAATACATACGCTTCAGTGTTCTGCTGAATGCCTTCTTGTTATCAGACTTCCACAATGCCCATTAGTTCTCTTTTTATTAAAGTGTTTGCCAATAGTTCTGCCATTGAAACCACATTTTGAAAAGGGATTATTTATACAGAAATACTTGGGCATTTGTCTTTATTTAGTTGCATAGCTTCAGATGCTCTGCTTCCCTGGGCTATTGTTTCCTCTTTCTTTTTTCCCTTCTATCCGTTTTTCTGAGCCATAGGCTTTCTGTGATTTCAGACCACACAGATACATCAATCTGAACAATTTACTCTCCACATCTGACATGATGTCCTTGGTTTTCCTTTTAAAATTGCCTCAAAGTGGTTTTAATCTTAAATGTCAACACCAACAAATCTGTTTTGATTAGGTGGAACCCATCTTATATAAACTTAATCTGCTTCAAAAATTTACCAGATACTAATAAATATAATCCCCTTTCCCCTACACGGTTTAATCGATCACGCACACAGCCTCTGTTGTCTGACACAGTACATAAAACCAGGAGCAGTGGAGAAGGCTGCTATGTAAGACCTCATTTTTCTCTTCTGATTTTAACTTTGCTTTCACAGCCTCTTACCTGTTGTTTCTCTGTTCTTGGTCTTCACAAGGGCCATAAGCATTGGGGCTTTCTTAGCACTCACAAGAGGAATCACACAGTCACAGAATGTTAGGGATTGGAAGGGACCTGGAAAGATCATCCAGTCCAATTCTCCTGCCACAGCAGGATCACCTAGATCAGGAATAGTCCAGCTGCAGGTTTGAAATGTCTCCAGAGAAGGAGACTCCACAACCCCCCTGTGCAGCCCCTTCCAGGGCTCTGGCACCCTCACCAGTTTCTTCTCATCTTGATGTGGAACCTTCTCTGTTCTAGTTGGAACCCGGTGCCCCTTGTCCTAGCATTGGGTGCCACTGAGCAGAGCCTGACTCCTTCCTCCTGACACCCAACCTTTCCATACTGATCAACANCCTGGTCCCTCTCTCCTCCACTGCTCTCCAGCAGGTCAGTCCCCACCCTATCCTGGTCCCTGGGGTTGTTGTTGCCCAGATGCCAGACCCTACACTGCCCTTGTTAAATTTCATTCAATCCTTCCCTGTCCAACTCTCCAGCTGTGCAGGTCCTTCTGAATGGCAGCCCAGCCCCTTGGGGTGTCAGCCCCTCCTCACAGCTTTATGTCACCAGCAAACATGCTGACAGTGCACCCTATTCCTACATTGCTAGAATGTCTAGGTTCCTCTTGGTATGGACCCTCTCTTCACCTGTATGCACCTTGTCTACTAAAATCTTTGTCCATGCTTTATTTTCTTGGTCACAATACTTTGATTTCTTAGAAATTAAGGAATCAAACTGATGTCTCTGTTCTGTGGTCCTGACGGGAGTGTGTACTGAAGACATCTATCAGCTGTTGCTGCACACGGTGTCTGCTAAGCAACTCATGGTACTGGGTTCACTAGTGTTCACGTTGCCCAGGAGCAGTGTTGGGGAAGTGACCTCTTCCTGGAGGTGAAGATCAGCTCCAGCAATGAGGTCTGCTGAGTGCACTCAGGGATAGCTGGCGACTGTGACAGCAATCTGTGACATCCATGCCAGACAGAGCTCCCACTGAGTGCCATGGAGGCTATGGATGGTCTACACATGTGTGACCTACATAGTATCTAAAGGATGATAAAGCTTCATCCCCATGTCCTGTGTGGGAGCTGAAAGGCTTGACTAGCCCGTCCATTCCGTCAAGTTATAGCTCGCTTCAGGATAAAAGATTTCATCTGAAAAATGGCCCTTTGATTTCTTCTCACTTCATGATTCTCTGTTTTCTGAAAGGATTCATTAGAGTCTTTCTGATCAAAAAGCATATCCCAGTAGTCCTGAAGAGATTACCACTGGATTTATGGCAATCTGCTCACGGCTTTTATATATATACTCATGAAAATTGCTTTCACTGTGGCTCAGCAAACTGAGCAGGAGAAATCCAGGGATTTAAACTCATCCCTCCTACCTGGTCTTTGCATCAGAGAACTTTTCTTGAACGTCTACCTTAAATTGCTGCTAAAGGTTGTGAAGGGATTTCAGTTCAGATACTGAATTAACGTGCTAGTTAACTCCTTTTATGAGGTCTTTAAAAAGCAAGGCATCACTTCACAGCCTGATTACAGGGAGGAGGTTGCCATTCATCTTTCCAGAGCCAAAGCTCTTCAAGCCTTAGTAGCACGGGAATGTTTTGGGACGGTGATTTCAGTGCAAACTAACAAGATAACTGATGGTGTCAGACTCTGCTGGGAGACTAGTGAAGTGAATTTGCTATCAGTGATCAGGTCACACTCCATGAAAGCTCAAGTCACTGTAGCAGCTTTACTGACGAGACATCCTTCAGTTCCATCTGAAGGAACTTTAATATCACACTCACCAAGCACTGCTCCGTTGCAGAAGCGCTCCATCCAATAGGTAGATCCTTTGTGTCTAGGGATGCCAAAACCTAATTGGAGTAAATTAAGTGAGAGAAGTAACAGAGTATTGCCTGGAATCGCTCACAGCGTGAGTGTGCCTAACGAGCATGAAGAGAAGAAAAAGCAATTACTTATGAATGACTGAAGTTTCAAGAGACAACGTGCAGGGGTATTGACTACACATCTTCCCTTTTCTCCACTGAGGTCTCTGCATGTAACTGGGGTGATGTTGCTGCCTGTTAAGAAGAAATTGAAGGGATAAGCTTGCACCTCTTTTTTATCTGTGAAAGAAGCTGGAGGGAAGGGAGGCCATGCAGGGGGACCTGGAGAGGTGGGCCAGTGCCAACCTCATGAGATTCAACAAGGACCAGTGCAAGGTCCTGCACCTGCATTGAGGCAATCCTAGGCACAAAGACAGGCTGGGTGGGGAACAGAGTGAGAGCAGCCTTGAGGATAAGGACCTGGGGGTGCTTGAGCACCCTGTTCTAGTGGGGGGTGTCCCTGCTCATGGTAGAGGGGTTGGAACTAGATGATCTTTAAGGTCCCTTCCAGCCTGAACCGTTCTAGGAATCTATGAATCTATGGATAAGGAGAGTGCATGTGTGCTCTTTGGGGACTGTGAGGAGAAAAAGCTCCATTCTCCAGCTCATATCCACACACTGTGAGCAATGTTAACTTTTACAGCATACCCTGAAAACTATTGCCAAGCAGCTTCAGCATCTTATTCCTCTCTTTGGCTCACTCTGCTTTTCTTTTAGATATACTTTTTTTCCCTAATGCATTTTCAGCTGCTGTTGATCAATAAGGAATTGCGTATGCCATGGGGGAGGCAATCCCAAGCTGCTAGAACTGCCAAAAACTAGAGTAGTCTCTTCAAAGACACTTTGGTCTGGATTAGAGAAAGGAGTGAGAAACATCACTGCCTCGCACTGCTTTAGATTCCACTGCTTTCCTTCTTCTTTGTTCCCTAAGAATTAGGACACAGAACCGCTTGAGAGAGTCCAGTGCAGAGCCACAAAGATTATAGAGTGGAGCATCTTCCTGTTGAGAAAAGGCTGAAGGAGCTGGGTCTCTTTAGCTTGGAAATAAAGGAGACTGAGGGGTGACCTCAATAATATTGATCCATATGGAAAGGGCAGGTGTCAGGAGGAAGGAGCCAGGCAATGCTCAGTGGCATCCAGAGAGAGGACAAGGGGCACTGGATGTGGCTGCGACAGAGCAGGTTCCACATAAGCCCAAGAAAAAACTTCTTGCTGGTGAGGGTGACAGAGCCCTGGAAGGGGCTGCCCAGAGAGGTTGTGGAATCTCCTTCTCTGGAGATGCTTCAAACCCACCTGGACTGTTCTTGTGCAACTGGACTGTTCCTGTGGACTGGATGATTTTTCAAGGTCCCTTCTAATCCCTAAGAGACTGTGACTGCTAGAGATCTCCAAAATCTTCAAGTCCAGCCATCAACCCAATGTCACCCTGCCCACTGAAACACGTTTTCAAGTACCAGATCTNGGGCAGGTGTCAGGAGGAAGGAGCCAGGCAATGCTCAGAGGCATCCAGTGAGAGGACAAGGGGCGCTGGATGTGGCTGCGACAGAGCAGGTTCCACATAAGCCCAAGAAANCTACTCTTTCAGTGAAGAAATTTTTCCTGATGCTCAATCTAAACCTCACCTGGAACAACTCGAGGTCATTTGTTCTATCACTAGTGACTACAGAGAGGAGACTGACTCTCACCACTCCCAGTTCCATTAGCCATTCCTTGTAAGATCTTTCCTTTAGGCCCCTCACTAGCCCTCTTTGGACATGCTTCAGCTCTTGTTTCTACACTTCTTGTGTTGAGATGCTCAAAACTGAACGCAGAATTCAAGGTGAGGTGTCACTTAATGCTGAATACAGCAGGATGATCACTTTTCTAGTCCTGCTGGTCACGCTATTTCTGACGCAGGCCAGGATGCCTTTGGTCTTCTTGGCCCCCTGGGCTCACTGCTGGCTCATGTTCAGCCGGCTGTCAACCACAACCCCCAAGCTCTCCAGTGACTCTTCCACAAACCTGTAGCATTGTTATCGAGATGTAGGACTTGGCACTTGGCCTTGTTAAACCTCATACAACTGAGCTTGGCCCATCCATCCAGCCTGTCCAGGTCCCTCTGCAGAGCTTTCCTAGCCTCAAGCAGATCGACACATCTGCCCATTTTGGTGTCATCTGCAAACTTGCTGAGGGTGCACTCGATCCCCTCATCCAGATCATCGATAAAGACGTTGAACAAGAGCAGCCCCAATACTGAGCCCTAGGGAACTCCGCTTTGTAACCAGCCTCCAACTTGACTGAACTCCTTTCAGCACAGCTCCCTGGGCTCAGCCCCCCAACCAGTTCTTTTACCCAGGGAAGATTGCAAAGATTATCTAAATAGATGCTGAGCTGCACGGTCTCCATTCGAGCGTATTCTCCTCTCTTCTACTGATGCAGCGTGATATTATCACTCAAATTAAACTACGTAACCAGAGTGTGGCTTGAATCTTAATCCCTTGACACTCTGCCTTTGGTTTAAGCAGAGTCTGCACTTTCAGTGCCACTATTTTGTTGGAGACAGTTTTACACAGGTCAGGCCTAACGACAGCAATGTGTCTGGAAGACACTACTCACCATTTATTTACTGACCCTTTCACTTCACGGCAATGAATGGTCCTTCCAGAAAACATCGCTCACAAGGAGGACAGTGATTTAAAGGGCAGGTTTTGAGTGCAGGTCAAAAGAAAAGAGAACGGGAGGTTCAGCCTCTGTTAGGAAATCATGGCATCCTGTTTGCAGAAACAATTAGTCGTGTTACTTGGAGATTGGTTAAGCAAAACGTAACGGCAAACAGTACTTATTTCCCTTCTTAATTCTATAAGGTTTGATCTGCAGTCTGGATGTTGGGCCTAGAGAGAAAACAAGCACAGCCCTGGTGCTGGAGACAGCACAACTGAAAGGGACTTAGAGCACAGACTCGCTGAAGGAGTAGGGCTGTGGGTGTCTCCCCGGCAGATGTGCAGTTATGTTTACACCAACCCCTCTTGTGTGAGAAATGAGAAAGTCAAATCATCCCTTGCTGTGAAGCACCTGTCTTGAAGACCACTCAGCATTTAAAGAAGGCAGATGTGGAGAAGGAACTGGCAAGGAGCCCTCTCTTTAAACAAACAAGGGCTTAACAGCACTGTGAATCAGGTCTTAAAGTGAAGAAATGGGAGGACTGGACCTCTCAGTAGAGCAGAAGCACATTTTTGGGGAAGGGGAGTAGGAGAGGCTATCAAGTGTTTCTTCTGGGACAGGTTTGTGACTCAATCCAACCGCAGGGTGTGCTTCGTATGGATCAGATGGGTGAACTTAAGATGAATAGTGGGGTGAAGCATCTGCCTTACAAGGAGTGGCTGAGAGAAGTGGATCTGTTTAGACTGGAGAGGAGGGTGCTGAGGGGGAATCTCATTAATACAAGTAGCTAAATAGTGAGTGTCAGGAGCATGGGGCCAGGCTATTCTAGGGCAGTGCCCAGCAACAACACAAGGGACAATGTCCACTAAATGGAACTAACTGGATCCACCTAAACGTAAGGAAAACTTTTTCACAGTGAGAGTAGCAGGCTGCCCACAGAGGTTGTGGAGTCTGCTACTCTGAAGTCATTCAAAATCCAACTGGGCATGCTCCTGTGCAATCTTCTTTAGGTGATCCTGCTCTAGCAGGGAGGTTGGATTAGATGATCTGTAGGTTCCCTTCTAACCCCTACAATTCTGAGAATCATCATGGATAATGAATTCCTTCTCTTAATGTAGAGTTATTTCTTGCTCTCAAGCTGAAGGAAGGAGGTGAAAATTCCTAGAATTAGTTCCGAACCACAAGCTTTGTCCTTGTGCTCTGGTGAACAGGCAGAATCATTTCATATGAAGACATCCGAGACATCACATCAGTGTTGATGGAAGAGGTGGTCTGGGGCGCACAGGAGGCCATAGACTCCTCCAGTTATCACATGAGTTTTTGTTTCAGCTACAACGAAGAAGACGGGACCTAGCTGAGCATGCATTTGAGGGAGAACAGACAGTGATGCAGGGACACAGGAAAATGATGCTTGTGGAAGGATGACAGAACTCTTCAGACTTCTTCTGGCTCTGTGCTTGGCTTTGGGGTTTGGAACTATTCAACGAGAGCTTCAGACACTTTGTCTCTATTTTTCCTTCCTTTTCTATTGTTGTTCCTTTCCTTTAGCTTTATATTGCCCCAATATCCCTTTGCTTTTTGCTTTTACCTTGGTGGCAGAGAAGAGGACGTTCGGTGAGTGCATTTGTACACAGTTACCAGGGCTATAGCAAACCCTCCAGATGTCAGTAGAAAGCTGTGAACAATATCTAGGCAAGACCCCAGTCACCATGGGCAACGAAGTCTGGGTGACAGGTCTGATAAGGAGCATCTGAGGGAGCTGGGGTTGTTTAGTCTGAGGAAAAGGAGGCTGAGTGGAGACCTTATTGCTGTGTACAACTATCTGAAAGGGGGTTGTTGGGAGGTGGAGATTGGTCTATCCTTTGGTGATAGCACACGAGGAACTGGCTTCAAGTTGTGCCAGGGGAGGTTTAGACTGGACATTCAGAAAAGTGAAGGAGAAGTCAGGGATTAGAACAGTCTGTCCAGGGAGGTGGAGAAGTTGCCATCCCTGGAGGTGTCCAAGAAACAACTAGATCTGGTGCTTGGAAACACAGTTTAATGGGCATGGTGGTGTTGGATTGACCGTTGGACTTGATGATCTTAGAGGCTGCTGCTTCTGAAAAACAGAGCTGTCTGCCAAGCTGGCCCCGGATCAGTAGTTTCTATCACAGCAGGGACAACTGCAGCTGCTGTACTTGGAGTTAGAATTCTCAGGGAAGGGTGCATTCATTTTCCTAGTGACCTTTCCTCAACACAGACACAGATCATCCTTGCACTGAGCTTTTTTCACAACAGGAAACGGAAAAGCAGGTGCTCTGCAAATCCACCTAGGAGTTGTGTTTGTTTTCCTGCTAGAGAGGCACTAATTTTTCAGCCACTACTTTCTGAACTGCTTTCTCCTTGTCAGGAAGCTTTCTCCTTTCTTCGACTGAAATGTCATTGTAGCTAACTTTTGCATATGACTTCCTGAAGGCATAACTCTTGTGAAGACAATGGGCTTAATCTTGTGGGTATGTGAATGTATTCACCACCATCACAACAACCCACAAAGGCAAAGCTGAATGTCCTGCTTAATGAGGCATCCGGGTTTATTTTGCCTTAAACAATAAATCACTCACTCATATCTCTCACTTACTGCCTTGCTGCTGAGACATCTCTTGACTTGCTAGAAGAGCAGTGAATTGATGAGAGTATTTGGTTGGCTTTTAAAAAAATAAATCGATTAATTATGGTCTTGGAAGTTGTTTTTCTAAATGTCTTCTGCAATTTTTCTGTCATTAAGGAGTAGAAAAGTCAGCACTATACTGCCTAAGTCCTGGGGGTTCCCCCCAATCAGTTTGAACCCTTATTTGTTACAAAACTATGCAGAGATTTACCAGTACTCAGAGTGATGCTGCTCCTAGGACACTGATGCTGAAGTGGGTGCTCAGCTACATAAATCCTTGTTCAGCATTACCCAGTTGGTCTTGGTCCTTTTATCTTCTCCTACTGGGTGAATATGAAAAGACAGAGACAGCAGGCTTCTCATTGGGAAGAGCTGCTCTATAAGGCTTTATGTGTTGTACCCACACGTGCTTGAGCAGTTTCCATCTACGTTGGAGTTCCTTGGGCAATCAGGCTTCTGCAATGTAGAAAGAGAAACAGAGGTACAATGTGAACTGTTGAATCATCGCTCACCGTGTCAGAAAGGCTGTGGTTCCTGCAGGGAGGTGGGGAATGGAAAAAGAAAGATGTGTTTGAGGTTTTAGTCAGTGTTAGGAATCCCTTTTGTTTCCAAAACACTAACGCTAACCCTTCCGACTTAGCTTTTGGATTTCCACCTTTCTCCACAATCCATTTTACCCGTTACCTAACAATTCCTGATTTCTTCACAGGTTGTAAACCAGAGGGTCTGGAGCACAAGCCCTGTGTAGAACAGTGGTGGTTGCAGGACCTGGTGGGTTTTAAGCCTTAAAAAAAGGAGGCTCAGGGGAGGTCTTATTGCTCTCTACAAGCACCTGAAAGGATGTTACAGCAAGGAGAGGGACAGCCTCTTCTTCCCGTGCAAAGTACTAGAACCAGAGGAAGTGGTTGCACCAGGGGAGGTTTAGTCTGGATGTTAGGAAGGATTTCTTCACTGGAAGTGTTATCATACCTTGGAATAGGTGGCACCACCATCCCTGGACAAATAGACATAGAGCTTAGGGACATGATTTAGGGGTGACCTAGCAGTGCTGGATCGAAGGTTGGACTTGATGATTTTAAAGGTCTCTCACAACCAAAGAGATTCTGTCATTCAGTGATCCCGTGGATCTTACTTTTCCTGCATGACTATTTTGATTTATAAAGAGCAGAGTCAAAATGTTGAGGCTCAGTTCTAAGGTAAAGTTCTGATAGATGGTAACGTGATGACAGTCCAGCCGATCCTATGGGGGGAAACTGCTGTTGCAGAATTCTTGTCTTCAGGCTGCCCCATGGAGGGCCAAGTGTTATTTGTGAAATCAATGCCTTATGAGCTGAACAGCACTGGGGATTTCCCTGAACTCATCACCCAGCTTCTCACTATTCTGTTTCTGCCTTCTCTGCTACAGTAGCAGAGCTTGTGTTCATTTTACCATTTCCTTCTACCTCCTTTATCCCCATCCACCTTCTCATGGTTTCCTCACCTCAGAGCACCCTAACACAACCCTTGTGTTATAATGACTCCGTATCTCTTGCAGTTTGCACATGGATGGAGTGTTCAGAGGCTCAGCGGTTTCTGAATGTGGCTCTGAACTTCAACAGCTGTGAAAAGTAAGTGCTTAGCTGGTGTTCTGTGCAGGGTCTAAAGGGGCTTGGCTGCTGAACCCAAGAGATGGACCTGGGCAAAAGGTCAGTAGACTGGGCTTGCAGCCAGCATAGCATCCAGCTTGCAAACACAAGTGTTATGTCCAGGCTAGGGAGAAAGCTGAATCTTATACAGGATGAAGAAGAACAGGAAGCACAGCATGCTAATCAAGTAGCTTAATTATCTTTTTAATCACTCTATTCTGCTTTTGCTATGAGAGTATGCACACAGGACACATTAATTATTACACCCAAGTGGAGAAGGACATGTTGCACTAGATACAGTGATGATAATAACAGCAAAGAAGGCTTCTTCTTCCCTATGCCAGGAAGAGTACAGTGATGTCGAAATCTTCTGCAACACAAACTGTGAGAAAGACTGAAGTTTCACATGTTTGTTTAACAGATTGAGTTTCCTCTCAGAGATACGAGGCTACATCTTGCACTATCTATTTGCTACTTCTGCTTCCTTTCAATCAGGAAGCAGAACAGTCAGACTAGAGAGTATGAGGGAGAGGAATGGACAGAGAAGAAAGGATAGAAGACGACTAATAATAGCAGAAGATGGTAAACACTACAGAGATTGGAAGGTGGGGAGAAAACATGTGAAATATGAATAGGAAGAAGTTATCTTGGTTTTATGAAGTCATCCCACAGTACCAAGAGAAGAAAAGCTGAACAGTGAGAGTGAGTAGTCAGCTTTGATGTTCATGAAGGTCTGTTGTATTTGCAGGTGTCTTAGATAGCCAAGAGTTGGAAGATCATAGAATCATAGAGTATATTAGGTTGGAAGGGACCTACAAAGGTGATCTAGTTCAATCCCCCTACAACACGCAGGGACATGCCTCTAGATCAGGTTGCTCACAGCCTCATCAAGCCTGACCTTGAATGTCTGCAGGAATGAGGCCTCCACCACCTCTCTAGGCAACCTGTCCCAGTGATCCACCACCCTCAGACTAAAGAGCTTTTTTCCTAACATTCAGCCAAAATCTACCCTTTTGTAGCTTAAAACCATTACATCCTGTCCTACTGCTCCCTGAAGATGCTGGAGGAACAACAGAAGACCTGGAACTGAAGATGTTCCTGTAGGTCTAAGTATGGGAGAATAATGCAGCTGCTTTGCTGGGCTTGGTTCAGTGAAAGGAAACAGACTGAAAGGACTTGGTGATGATGACATCATTCTCATCCCATTTCTTTCCACAAGGGCTGCCCATCCTTTCTAGTTTCTAACCCGACATGGTGAAAGATGTAACCCTAACCCTTTCTTAGTTATATTAATGCATTTTGTTTTGTAAAGGGACAAACCATCATTACCTTGCACCAGCACTTAATCGGCTTGCGTTTCATTCCCCTGATAGGTGTGACTGGCAGAGGAAGGAGCCAGATTTAGCTAGGGCTCCTTTCTAAAAATAGATAATCAATTTCAGTTCAAGCCTCTCAGGTTATAGGAAAAGAAAATGATTTTGCTTGTGCACATAATGAGGTTGGATAATCACTTTTCCTGCTCAAGAGCAATGAAACCAAAGGTTTAAAAGGAATTTTATTGAAAGGGATGAGATGGCAACTCCAGGTAAACACTGGTGTAGACCTGTTTACTACAATCAGCAGGAAAGCCTTAAAGCTTCTCGGTAATGTACCCACTCCCTTGTTTTGAGTGGTGCTGAGAAAGTCCATTGCACCCTTCCATCTGTAAGGAGATGTTGTTCTTAAACCTCCCTTGCTGGTTCCAAGTGCAGTGATCCCATCTCTGCTCCTGGGTTGCTGCTCTTGGCGGCTTCAGCCCACAAAAATGTGCTGCTGTCTGCCCCCTCAGATCCTCAGAGAGGAGTCTGTGGCAAACAAACCCCAAAGACAACCTTTGAACTATCATTGTCTTTGATGGATAAGGTTGTCAATACCTTTACGTTTAAGATATTTCTAGCCCAGTGGCCAAGAATGAAATCCACTGAAGTCAACTCACTTGCTCCCTCTTCGTTGTGATCTCCAGCCACTTCAAGCAGCGCTGGATTTCTCTTTTATCCCACTATAGGCAGGATCAGCACTAAGCACTCCATTCTTTCAGGAATACTGGGCTTACCTCGGGATAGATGTATCTCTGAGTTTAAGTTCTATTTCAGTGCAAGCTTTGCAGCATAAAAGGGATTGAAGTTAATAACAGGCTGAGGACTCTGATAAGAGTTCTTGCAGGGAGTATCTCCTGTTCTTACGGTTGTTACCATTTCTTTAATGAGCAAAATAATTTGCAGTGGAGATACCCAAGGTTGGAACTGTTCTGCACAGCATGAGATAGACAGAAGTGACGCTGTTAAATGAAACGAAAAAAAGAGGCTGGCTGGAGAACAGGAAATATTTATTAAAACTGTTATCCTGCAAACAGATCTGTGCCTCACCTGCTGGGATTCCAGAGTCTAAGCTGAGAAATACCCAGTACTGAGGGCTGCAGAAGTATGGATGTGATTGGTCTCCTCGTTTTCAAAGGAGCCCTTATTACCAGAAGGATGTGGACATGCTGGAGCGTGTTCAGAGCAGGGCCATGAGGATGCTCAGAGGGCTGGAGCACCTCTCCTAAGAGGCCAGACTGAGAGAGCTGGGGCTGTTCAGTCTGGAGAAGAGGAGGCTCTGAATTGACCTTAATGTAGCTTCCAGTATCTGAAGGGGGCTACAAAAAAGNTTCTATGACTTCTTCCCAGGGAGGGTGATGGGGCACTGGAGGGGGCTGCCTGTGGCGATTGTGGAGTCTCCTTTTCAGGAGACATGTGAAACCCACCTGGACCTGGTCTGGGTGATCCTGCTGTGGCAGGGGGATTGGACTTGGATGATCTTTCGAGTTCCCTTCCTATCCCTGATGATTCTATGATCCTCTACATTTCAAGTGCATTGACTGTTTATAGATGACAGAAACAGTTCTTAAGGAGCTATTTTGGAGAGTGGTTAAGCTAAATCAGAGAAGAACGCTCTTTTTAAAGTATTTCTGCCCTGTTAGATGAAAACATTGGCTCAGAGCTGCCACCCAATGATCAGACTTCGTAAAACCACTTGAATCCAGGGGAACTGTTGCAGAGTGCTCACTTCAGTGAGGCAGTACAGCACAGACTCTCTAATCTCTCGCTGCATGAAGAAGGCAGTGAAACGCCCTTTTCTCCTGCCCTCCTTTCCCATTCCTCTTCCCCAACATCTGCATACCCCATCAGTCATTGCCTTGCCTGCAACCTTGCTTAAAAAAATTAGTTTGTTAACCTGTGAACTTTGTTTTATTCCTCTCTATTGATTTTCTGCTGGTTTATCAAGCTGGATCAGTGCAGAGTGTGGGCAGGTTAAGTGTCAGCACCAGCACAGAACAAGCAAGAAGGAATTAACAGCTACGAACAGAGAAACAGGTAGAAGGGAGATTTCAGCTTCAGTGAGAACTTATTTCAGTCCTGTTCTTGTCTAACTGCATCAGACACACTACCTGGGCATTCCAACCTGGCTTTAAACACACGTTTGGGTACCCAAAGCGCCCTACTCAACACAGAGTGCCACACAGGGTAATGCTCCTTGCTAAATTAGTCTGTTCATCACTCAGAGACTTCAGGTATCGATTGCTCCCGGTAGCTGTGCTGCCTCACTGAAGGCTCCCTTGGTTATCTCTGCAGCTTTCAGTGTGTCACCCACCAGAAAGCAGTTGCCCCTGGCTGAGCTATGACTTGGCTATGGATCTGGCAAAGCAAAGGCAAGCAGGGATTGATGCATGTGTGTTCGTTTGGCATCGAGCAGCTGTCACCCTTTTGAGTGTGCTATGGCATGGCATATCTTGATATCTTGAATATCTTGAATGATTTAAGGGCTTTTAAAAATAATCTAGTTTCTAAGAAGTGTACAAACTGACTTCATTCCACTGCAGGAGGCAAGCAACACAGTTTATGGTAGAGTATAGTGGTGCAAGACATTTCAGTCCACGAACCTGTGGCACAGAAGGCCAATGACACCCTGGCTTGTACCAGGAATAGCGTGGCCAGCAGGACTAAGGATGTCATTCTTCCCTGTACTGGGCACTGGGGAGGCCTCCCCTCAGGGATTGGGGACAGTTCTGGGCCCCTCAGTTCAAGAGATTGAGCAGCTAGAACAGGTCCAGAGGAGCAACAAGGCTGGGGAAGGGACTGGAGGGAAAGGCTGATGAGCAGATACTGAGGTGTTATTTAGCCAGGAGGAGACTCAGGGGGGACCTTCCTTCTCTCCTGCAACTACCTGAAGGAAGGTTGTGGTCAGGTGAGGGCTGGCCACTACTTCCAGGCAACTAGCAACAGCATGAGGTAGCAGGACCTGAAGCTGCCAGGGGAGGGTTAGGTTGGGTGTTAGGAAGCCCTTCCTCCTGGAAAGGGTGATCAGACCCTGGAATAGACTGCCCAGGGAGGTGATGGAGTCTCTATCCCTGGAGGCATTTAAGAAAGGATTTGACGTGGCCCTTAGTGCCCTGGTCTAGCTGATGTGATGGTGTCAGGTCACAGGCTGGACTGGAGCTCAGAGGTCTTTTCCAGCCTCAGTAATTCTGTGCTTCTGTGATTTTCTTTCTGCTTGAGTCTCTTCATAAGCCTTTCACGGGCAGCAAAGGGCATTTGCTCCAAGCACCACCCTGCAGTCTGCCAGCCCTAATGTCTCTCTCTAATGTCTATTACAAAACGATCTGTAAATCTGTTCAGCCCAGATGTTAGGGTTTGTGCATTAGCTATCCGTGCCCTGAACTTTCTAGTTAAAGCATGCCAAACAGCATCAGTAGGTTTCTGTTCCACTTGATGTTTTCTGGACGAGGGCCTGCTGTGATCTCAGAAGGCTGCACTGACAGTGTACCTGGCATTGCATTGGCCACTGGTGCTGGACGCAGCGCAGGCAACAGAGTGTTCCTACAGAGCAGCACTGATCAGCTACAGTGCTGCACTCGCTCCACGGCGGTGTGTGCTCAGACAGGAGGTACTGAGGTACAAGGAAAATCCACAGGGAGGTTTCTACAAGCTGTCGTTTGACCAGTCTCCTTAATTTGAAAGCCTTGGACATGTGCCTGGTAACAATTAAGTCCAAATGGTTAATTATTGGTGGTGAGCAACGATGCTCGCTTGATTATCCTTAGTTATATTTTAACGTGCCTCGCTCCTGCTCTGAGGTCAGTATGCTGCTATCTAATCCCCAACCAGTGAAGCAGGAAGCAACAAATCCCAATTTTAACATAAAACCTGTTCATATCAGGGAATGAAGCACCAGTCCTCCACAGTGGTGAAATCCAGGCAAGGAGCAATCAGGGGACTGTTGTTCCCAGACATGCATTTTGTGATTGCTGCAGCAAACTGCTACACTTGGTAGCCAGAAGGCAGGATCCTGCTGTAATGGCCATTAAATACTGTGAGAAAAGCACATGCAGAAGGTCAAAAGAGCCTGCATGTCCTGCGTCATTCAAACCCTTGGGTGGTCATTTGTTCCTGTCCCTATAGACTCTCTGACCTGTGGATTGTGCTGACTGGAGGGTGGGCATGTGTTCTCTCTAATAGACGTTTGGTTTTGAGTTAGGGGAAGATCTGATGGGGCAAGTAGGGTTATGAAAGTTTCAGTGAAAGCCCATTAATGTTGTGGAGTGGTTTGCCAATTGAAGAAGTCCTGGCAATTCTTGCAACTTTCCTGTTCCCTTTAGTTGGGGTAAAATGGGGGGTTATTGGAGTTTCTTTTTCTTGCATTGGCTTGGCCTGCAAATGATGTGGGCTCTAGTGAATGCCCTGATGCCTCCTCTACTCAGGTGAGGTTTCATTTATTGCAGCACGTTACTGATGCCCCCTGCCAGGGTAAGAGCTTTCATTGAAATCCTCCATGTGGCAGATAAAACAGAATGAGAATGGTGAGCAAAGAGCCCTCCTTTCCTGCCCCGTGTAGGTATCTGGTGCAAATCATATGGTCCATACAGGTTGAGTAGACACAATTTAGCACTTTACTGGCAAGAGAACCTGAGGTCATCTCCGAGGCATCAATAGGGCACGGTTCATTGCTTAGTGTGCTTAGCTGCTGTGTGCATACAGCTCTGAAGCTTCTCTGTGTGGGAATTATACAGCCTTCAGTGCGGGGAGAGGTAGGCAGCATTGAGATCCTTGGGCAATCCCAGTTCATTCCAGTATGTGCTCTGTACTTCTCTTTGCACTGCTGGGACAAGTGTCCAAGCATCATGAATCTTCTGGCAGACGTGAGCTTGTACAGGCACACACCTTGCTATCACCCTCTGACTACTCACAGGTCATACTGCACCACATGTACGATGAATTTCTACATGGCCTCCTCTTATCACCACAACCCTCTGCTACAGCATGCGCTTCACACACCAAACAGTCCCTCCTTATCAGTGGCCAACAAAGTGATTTTTTTTTATGTTCACACTCAGAGCCCCAGCAGCAAATCTGCTGTTGACAGCTAGCAGTGGGTTTGTGCTTTATAGAGAGGTTTATTAGACAGCCGAGAAAAAAGATCCCTCAGTGAATGCACTGCAGTCCTCAGCCTTCATCTTCTAAGATTTGCCTGTTTTCCTCCCGTATTTGTCCTCCAGTGCTTTCTGCACATTAATACTTTGGGCAATTTTCCTGTGCCATTTCCCTGTAAAGAAGGCAAATTACAGTTCAGCCGCAGCCTCCCTCTAATGTTACTTTATCACTCGAGGATGTTTCTAGCTGTAGAGAAATCTCTTTTGTGAAAATGCCAATTTCTAGCCCCCACACACACCTTTGCCTAAACCCAGCCACTGTCCTTGGCAGAGGCAGGACCCATTTCAGGAACTCAGCAATGTATGATTCCTGGCAGAAGCTATACCTAGCGCATCAGTCCTCCTTCCATGCCAGTTCTTGGGATCCCTCACTGTCCTCTGAATGACATCAGGGGTGTAGGAATCTTTCATCAAGCTTCGGCTCTCCAGTGGGCCACCTGCAAGGAACAGCAAGTAAGGAACAGTATGCAGCAATCGTCCTGCTGGAGTCCTGCAATTGAGCAGAGTAGAAACACCAGTCGTTTCAAGAGCTCAAGAAGAGGCATATGTTGACTGCAGTAGCTACGATCAGGTGTGTGGCTAGAAGCTGAAGAATAGCTTCAGCATCGCCCAGAAGGGAGCTTGTGTTTGCCAATTTATTTGCTTTTCATCCTCAAGTATAAGACACACATAGAACGTGCTGAACGGAATCTTTGTATCTGCTGTGCTGACTCTTTAGTCAAGTGCCCACTTATCTCTTGTTGAATCCCTTTGCTTGTGAATCCCCTTCCTATTCAGCAGCTTAGCTCCACAAAAAGCACCATCCTACCACTCCAGACCCTCTTGAGCTACTTTTCTGCCATGATGCTTAACAAACACTTCGCAACTGTGACTTCTCTTTTGATCACCTCTTGACTTCTAGCCATTTGAGAGGGCTTTTTTTTAATCTCTCATCCTTTCCTCTTCACTTTCCTTTTTATTGTACCCCTTCCTTGATAATAATGACTTTGAGCTGCCTGGGGAAAGATGTTCCTCTCTGTGTGAATGCACAAGCCCAGGTGATTGCACTTGTCAATACCCAGTGAGGTCTCACTATGGAACACCCAGTATAAGGAAACAGAATCTGGTTTATATACTGCTACACGAGAAACTGCAACCAGAAACAATTATTTCAGAGCTTCTTGGTTATGATGGTAGCAAGAATGAGATGATTGCTCTGTTTCCAGTACTTGTTTCGATGGATGTACCTTAGAAACAGAGGTTTGGGAATGATATTTTAGAGCATAAAATCTCTAGAGGTCTAGAGGAGAAATATTGTCAGTATTGGAACAGGAGGTAACTCAGGACTGGAGATGACAGGGGACATTGAATTGCAAATGGTATCCATTCAGACAGCTCTGAACATGGAGGACAGGGGTCATAATACTCCTTCACTTCTCATATGTTGGGGGAAATAAAAAGAGTGAAAGGAGAGAAAGGGATAGAATACAGAAAGGGAGGCTTTAGCTTTTCTTTGCTCAAGCATCACAGCCTGGAAAAGCAATGATTGTGAATAGAAAGACTAAGAGGGGAAAGTGAGTTTTACCTCACTCAGATCTCTACCCAAAGCAATGAGGATGCCCCCAGCCCAGGCAAAGTACAGGTGGAAGCAGCTTTGAAGGTCAGGCATAGGTGTGTGTCCCCTCACCTTGGAAGAGATTTGATCTCAGGTTAAAACCCAGCTGGTTGTAATCGGTGAAAACTGCAGAGTTCAAGGATTGGTTTGGTGTCTCAGAATGGTCGCCGAGTGCTTTCTCTCCCATCATTAATGCTGCCTTGCACAGAGCTCACCGTTCCTGAAAACACAAGTAACAAGGAAACACTGTCAGTGCACGTTTCCTAGATGCAGGAAACTCCTGGCATTTGCACCCCTGCACAGGTTTGTGAGCTATGACTAATCTCCAAGACCTGGGTCTGTCCTGGCATCTCCCTCAGCAGCTTCTGTAGGCATTGTAATTGCATGGCACAACGAGGACTGGTAACAATGGAAGAGAGGGATAATGATGTTGAGCCTTGGACTGGGTCCTGGCACCACGTTGTTTTGCCTTGCTGGGACTCTGCCTGGTTACAGAAACCTTATAAATGAAAGGGGATGCAAAACCTAGATTAAAAAAGGTATGGGAAAGGCTGTCTGTGCAATGTGTCACTGCCTCATAGTGTGAAACCCAACTCCACCCCTCTACATGTCGTTTTGTACTTTGAAGTACCCAGAGATGTCAGACCTGTCATGTGCTCTACAATTCCAACCGTTTCTTCCTTTGGTGTAAAGCCAGGAAAACGGGGAGAGAAGGTGATGAAGTGCTATAACAGTCTGTGCAAAGTAAGAGACAGGCTAGAGATAGGGTTTCTTCTCTGATTCTGGCACAGAGGGTCCCCTGCTTTGCTTCACAAATCTCTCTATAAGTACCTGGAGGGAGGGTGTAGTCAGGTGGGGTTGGGCTCTTTTCCCAGGCAGCTAGTGATAGGACAAGATGGCAGAGCATGAAGCTGTGCCAGGGGAGGTCTAGGTTGGATATTAGGAAGCCCTTCTTCACAGAAGGGGTGGTTAGACACTGGAATAGACTGCCCAGGGAGGTGGTGGAGTCCCCAGCCCTGGACACATTCAAGAGAAGACTGGAGGTGGCATTTAGTGCCATAGTCTAGGTTGTGGTGATGCTAGGTCACAGGCTGGACTTGATGATCTTAGAGGTCTTTTCCAGTCTCAATAATTCTGTGACTCCTGCTGATGTGATTGATCTGTCACCCAGCCACTGCAAGCTGCCTCTTGCACTTGGAGGAGCCTCATGTCTTTTGAGCAGAGAGCATGGATATGCTACCCTGTCATGTCCTGCTGATGGTCTGTGCTTCTCATCCCAGCAGGACCCTACAGGCTTAGCCCATGTGAAACCTGTGACAGGCTACAGCTGAAGCCACGGCCCATGGTGCTGAGTACTTGTGAGCCTGCTGGCACTAGCAGCTCTACAAATGGGATCCGGGACAGGTAGGGATATGTGTTTGCTTTTGTCAAATTAGCTCGTGACGTAACATATACACTTACCTTCTGCTCTTCAGGCTACCAGCCAACGGGGCAGGAAGCTGCCTGCTTCAAAGCTAACTCACCAGGGCTGATCTGCACCAGCAGCTGTGCTGTGCCACACCTTGGCAGCAGTAGGTCTGGGACAATATGGGGACTGTGAAGCTGAAGTTACTCTATCAGTCCGACTGCAGGAGTCAGTGCTGTGTGTTCTGCAAATGTGCAAAGATCATAGAATCATTAGGGATCAGAAAGGACCTCGAAAGATCATCTAGTCCAATCCCCTTGCCATAGCAGGATCACCCAGACCAAGTCAACTTCTCCACCAAAAAGAACAGGGTCTTAAGAGATGGAGAAAGGAAGTCAGGCCTGCCTTACAGAGCACAATCTGCTTCTTTTCTGTCTCACTTCTCATTCTTTTTAAAGAAGATCCAAACATTTACAAGTGATCAAAGTACTGGAATCTGCATTGCTAAATAAATTCCTGTGTTAACTCCTACCTCCTACTTAAAACAAAGACTTCACTGTTTGCTATTACTACTATTTTCAGTGGAAAGAACTTTCCAGCCTACTGTCACAGAAATTCTCTCTCATTTCTTTGAACGAAGCAGAATTTCTGTGTAACAAAGCAATTTCCCAAATCCCATCCACTGATAACTTGTATTTCTCCAGTTCCTCCTGGACAGATTTAAGTCTGCAACTGTTCCCAAAGTCTAGTTGGTAACTGTGTAAGATGTTACTGCTTATTGTTCATTTTACTTCTGAGTCTGAAGGTTCAACATCAAAGTATCACCCTGAGACTCCTAAACCAGGAACCCAAGAAGGCCATCTGACCATCCTCCTGGGTAACAGAAGCCACAGAACTATGCCTACTCACTCCTTTGCTAACACAATTCCGTGGGGAGCAACAGAACAGTCCAACCTTTTCCCAGCCCTATCGGCACCACTAAACTCTGACCCCCAATGCAACAGCTACCCTTCTCTTCAACACCTCCAGGCATGGGGACTCAACGCTCTCCCTGGGCAGCTGTTCCAGTGCCTGACAACCCTGACAGCAAAGAAATTCCTCTTGACAGCCAACCTAAACCTCCCCAGCTTTCAGGCCATTTCCCCTCTCCTCTCACTGGCCACTATGGAGAAGAGACCAACCCCTGCCTCTCTACAACCTCCTTTCAAGTAGTTATAGAGAGCAGTAAGGTCTCCCAAAGACCTTAGTGATCAAATAGCTAAAAACTATTAACCTTGGTAGCACTTTATGAGTGGGAAAACCCCCAGATAGGAATGTTTAAGACAGCCTAACACTCTGACTTTCCTAACAAGCAGCCATGCAGGAAAGAGGGAGCTGTCTTCCCCAGGTAGAAAATGAGCTTCTTCAGACAGGACAAGGAATTGGTATGCACTGTCACCAGCTAAAAGATGTGGTCAAGTGGTTTAATAAGACTTCCACATCTAGCCAGGCCTCCAAAATATGAGATGTCAGTGATTTTCCAGACCTGAGAAGACTCATGGGTGTCAAAACGACATTAGATCTTTTTTTCAAAAGTTATAATCCAAAACTGAACAAGAGGCAACGCCTCTTCCATTACTACCTCTCTCATCTGGTCCACGATCCCTGATGTGGTGCCACACTGATGGTAGGTCCTGCTGAAGTCCAAGTATAGAGGTTAGATGAAAGCTGAAGAGCAGAGCCAGTTTGCAAGAGAGCAACCCTCCTTCTACTAGGAGCTGTGGTCGCCATGGGAACCAGAAGAAACATGTCAGAGATCAGGGTCATCTGCGCTGATTGAGAAAACAAACAGGGAGGAGAGCAAAAGGCTCATGTGTTGTGAAATACATGTGCCTAGATATGCTCATCACATACATGGGGTGTTTGGGAGGGTTTTGTAACACAGTCACAATAATCAAGATCAGCAAAACTGAATCTCTAGCAAGTCCTAAAGCTTCACGTGAGCTCACTGACCCCCATCACAGAGAAAGGGCAACTCACCCCATTTTTCACATTAGAAAAGGGGAGATGGTGGGCTGGCAAAAGGTGTTACACTGCCTCGTATAATCCTTTAGGTTGGAAAAGGCCTTTAAGATCCCATTAACAGACCACTGTTGAACCCTGCTCCTAAGCATCCTATCTACATGACTTTCAAACACAGCCAGGGGAGGCAATTCAATCCCCTCCCTGGGCAGCCGGTTGCAAGGCCTGATAACCCTGTCAATGGAGTTTTTCCTGATGTCCAAACTAAAGTTCCCCTGGCACAACTTGAAGCCATTTCCTCTTGTCCTATCACTTATTATTTATGAGACCAACACCCCAGAATCACAGAATTATTGAGACTGGAAAAGACCTCTGAGATCGTCAAGCCCAGCTTGTGACCTAACATCACCCCATCAGCTAGACCAGGGCACGAAGCCAGGCTGTTTTTAAACACTTCCACAGATGGGGAATCCACCCCCTCCCTGGGCAGTCCAGTCCAATGTATAACTATCCTTTCCATGAGGAAGGGCTTCCTAACACCCAATCTAAACCTCTCTGGCGCAAATTCAGGCCCTGCTCTCTCATCCTGCTGCTAGCTGCTTTGGAGGAGAGCCTGATCCCCAGATAACTACAATCTCTCTTCAGAGAGTTGTAGAGAGGGAGAAGGTCCCCCCTGAGTCTCCTTTTCTCCAGGCTAAATATACCACCTCCCTCAACGTCTCCTCATCAGACTTTCCCTCTAGTCTCTTTCCCAGTCTCGTTGCTCTCCTCTGGATCTGCTCCAGTACCTCAATGTCTTTCTTGCAGTAAGGGGCTCAGAGCTGCGTACAGTACTTGAGGTGAAGCCTCACCAGTGCCGAGTACAGGCACTGTACCCACCTGTTTACAACCTCCTAATGACAGAAAAACCACTGCTGTGTCCAACACCCAGTGCCATAGTATAGCCTCAGATTTCTCATGCATTCTTCTCCACCTGTGCTCTCACCAGATTTCTCCAAGCTTCCAGGGAAGAGTACAACACTCACGTTGCAAAGCTGCTTTTCCCACTCAGCACAAGCAGATCACATGCAGCAGAGAATCAGAAATACTCACAGATGCATCACAGATTTTATTCATTGTGAGAAAATGGGAGATTGATAGAAATCTACTGATTGTTAGGAAAGAAGGCAAGATACAAATCAGCCATGTTTTAACTTTACTTCCACCTGTTCCCTTTCCCTGTGCTCTGTGCTGTAAACGCTGAGCTGCTACATCTCGCTGCCCAAAAAACAACCTCCCCTTTAGGCCTTGTTGCGCTTCATCTCAGAGACCTTGTAACGAGGCGGAGCACGGTGAAACCATTCTGACCAGGAACCATCATAAACAGCTACATCACGCTTGCCACACAGGAAGGCTGCCAAGGCAATGTGACATGCTGTGACACCTTTGCGGCATGTGGCTGTCAGTGGTTTTGAGAGATCCACTTTCTTCTCACGGAATATATCTTGGATCTCCTCAATACTCTTCTCATGTCCGGTTTCTGTTAGGAATGAGTGGAAGGGTATGTTCACAGATCCAGGGATGTGACCAGATTCCAGCCCTGCAAGAGTGAAAAATAAAGCATGAGCCAGGAGATACTAACGTAGGTCATGAAAGATCCCTGCAGAATAAACACTAGAGACAGAATCACAGAATCACTGAGGCTGGAAAAGACCTCTGAGATCATCCTGCCCAGCCTGGGACCTAACATCACCTTATGAGCCAGACTAGGGCACTAAGTGCCATGTCCAGGCTTTTCTGAGACACCTCCAGGGATGGCCACTCCACCACCTCCCTGAGCAGTCCACTCCAGTGTCTGATCACCCTTTCTGTGAGGAAGGGCTACCTAACATCCAACCTAACCCTCCCCTAGCAGCTTCAGACTGTGCCTTCTCATCCTGTTACTAGTTGCCTGGGAGAAAAGCCTGACCCTCACCTGACTACAACCTCCCTTCAGGTAGTTACAGAGTGGGATAAGGTCCCCCCTGAGTCTCCTCAAAGCTAAACAACCCCAGCTCTCTCATAAATCTTTCCCTCTAGTCCCTTCCCCAGCCTCATTGCTCCTCTATCCAGTACCTCAATCAATTTCTTGGAGCAAAAGGACCAGAACTGCCCCCAGTACTCAAAGGGAGGCCTCACCAGTGCCCAGTACAGAAGGAGAATTACCTCCCTAGTCCTGCTGACCACACTATTCCTTATACAAACACTGATACAGCACTGCAGATACTCCCACTCTGACCAAGACACTCATTTGCTTCAGGTGATGATGAAGATGCAAAGCAGTATGGAGCTAAAACAAAGAGGACAAAGATTATTCAAATTTGCCAAGTCAAAACTTCCAGAATATTTAGCAAACTATTTCCCCCCTGAGAGCAATGAGAGGTAGGAATCTGAAGCAGCTCTGGACGTGACAAGAATCAGAGAACCACCTCATAAAATATCCTAACAAAGACGTTAAGGGGCTCTGTGTAGAGGACTGCAGCAGTGCATTTCTGACCTCCCTCAAATACACCAGCAGCGTGCAGCAACACAGCTTTCAGAAGCAGCAAATGTGGCTTTTTACGTGGAATTTGCGAACACAGTCATATGTCCAAGGTTTATTCCTGTGTCACTTTAAAATCTGATTTCAGAAGAATAAAGCATCCTTAAAGTCAGCCACACTCACGCTGAAGCAGCTACTCCGGAGGCAATGGGGTCACAGAAGTGAGAATTTAAATTCTGTATCACTTTTTATCCACTCCACGGATGAACTCAGCATGCATTCTGTTTTTCTACTGGTCTAACTGACCACTTCAGGCAAGTTGAAAATTGCATCTCAAGAACAAGGTCTTAACAGAGAATCAGATATAAAAATATGATGGATAAGGTTTTCATCATGTCCTTGAAATTCTAACTCTGTCCCTGTAGGCTTAATCAAAGTCCATTATACTCTGCGGAAGCTTTTCCACTGACTTCGAGAGGCTTTGGATCAGGTCTCACTGCAGCAGGAAACATATATTATATTGAAAATGCATTTCAGGGAACGGATGGAACAGTTCCTTGTCAGGTTTGAACTTCTCAGACAGCCCTGGCGTAAGTCCATGGGGCAACTCAGGAGATGGGAGAGACTGGGGCAAGCAACCTTCCTCACAGGCAAATGACTAAAGTACACAAAGTCAGATCGACATCACACACCATGACACTACATTTTCACACGACGAGGTGCGTCACTATGAGCAAACAGTGGTGTGGTGGGGTGTACAGGAGAGGTTTTTTTGAAGAGTAAGAGTCTTAAGACAACCAAAGCTGCCCTGAGTCAGCTTTACAAGATCTGTCTTCCAGATGGACCCTCTTTGTCTCTTGATTCATTGTCCCTGAGTGCCTTAGAAATCTGGCACTGCTGTCCACTAGTCACCTCATGCATCCTTCAGAAGTGTTTAGCATTACAGGGAGAAGTCAGGAGAAAAACTGCTGACTTCTGGACACACTAACTTTAAGAAAAAAAACCAAGAAAGATGGTGCTTTGGACTGATGCTTTCATCACGTTTTTTCCAGTTCCAGAAAACAGCAGTTCATCACTTCAGTGCAAAGAACTGCAGAACTCACACTCGTTAATATAGTCTAGGGAGGACAGGGGAAATAAATACAACCCAAAAGATGGGTGTGAGAAAACCTTGTTTATGGTTCTCAGAATTCAGAGCTTCTTGCTGGAGAGATTAACATGCCTGCATTAGGCTACAGCCGCCTCACAGTGAAAGGAACTGACCTTGGCATTAGGCAAGGTATTTCTGGAAGACTACTGAAGTAACAGAGATCACCCCATACAGACAAGTTTGTGAGGCACAATGCTCTCACACTATCCCAGGGCACTGGGAAGCGTACCGAGATCAAAAGGTCCTGGAGACTGAATTGAGAAGAGCTAGCTCTTGCTCAAGGAAGCTTGCTGGGCTGCTGATTTAGTTCTTCAGTGTCCCAGAACCCAGGCTCCCGATCACTTTACGGTGTGAATACACCTTAAAATAAGCTTGTGCTGCTCTCTTATTGGAGAGTGGTCCAATCTCTTATTGCATGTGTGCCATACTCTCACCACCCTTAAACAGCTCTTCTGTTATCAGCTGGGCAGATCTGGAAACAACAGCCTCATTTTAGGGCACTTTTAAACTTTGATCCATAGTGAGACTTCCTTGCTTCAGCGATTCAGAAGTCTTTCAGAGTCAGCAACCAGTGCTTGCACTCTGAGTGAAGGGTGGGGAACTCTCTAGAACTTACATTTAATCGTGTATGGGGATGTTCAGCTGAAAGAATACGCTGACAGTGCACAACTACAATCCCTTGGACTGCCTAAGAAGTGCTCTTGAGTGGTTGAGGAAGTTTTATCATCTCTCCCTCTGCTAGCACAAGAGCAGAGAAACACAGGACTGGAAGGCAAGCCTGGATGCAGCTGGGATCTGAACAGGGGAGAGGACATACCTGCTTCTGTCTCATATGACCCAGATCATACCCACCACCAGATTCATACAGTCACCATTAGAAACTCCAGGAAGGAACCCTACGATTACAGAGCTGGCTCCCAGCTACTACAGTGACCATTTTATAGGCTCCCTCTCATGAAAGCACCCATCTCAGAAGCAGATTGGATGCTTGTCATGGAACTTCCCAGGGAGGCACCTCCTCGCTCACATTAAGAGGAATATGAATTTCCAATGTTGAGGATGCCACTGTCAGTCCATAAAACACTTATCCTTGAGCTAACATGGCCCTGTAGCTGAAAAGTTTTACTCTCTACTAGTGCTCCAGCATACTGTCAGTGAACACGCAGCACTCCTGACAGCCTTCACCTAAACCCAGTAAGAAATCATTAGATAAACTTTTCAGTGCCTTGGCCAACTTAGAAACAGTTGCAGGTGATCACCAAGTTCTAGATAAGGAAGTGAAGAATAAGAGGAGACCTGATCCATGCCTATAAATATCTGAAGGGTGGCTGTGCCAGACTGTTTTCAGTTGTGCCCAGTGACAGGACAAGGGAACACCAAAAGTTTCCAGCACAAACTGAAACACAAGAAATGTGGGTGGTGAACAGATTGAGAGCAGCCTTGAAGAGGACTTGGGGGTGTTGGCTGATGAAAACCTCAACATGAGCCAGCAATGTTTGCTTGCAGCCCAGAAAGCCAACTGCACCTTGGGCTGCATCAAGAGAAGCGAGACCAGCAGGGTGAGGGAGGGGATCTTCCCCCTCTATTCTGCTCTCATGAGATCCCATCTGCAGTACTGCATCCAGTTCTGAAGTGCGCAACAGAGGAAGGNCAGGTTGCCCAGGGAGGTTGTGGCTGCCGCCTCCCTGGAAGTGTTCAAGGCCAGACTGGTCACGGCCTTGAGCACTCTGGTCTAGTAGGGGGGCTGTCCCTGCTCATGGCAGGTGGGTTGGAACAAGATGATCTTCAAGGTCCCTTCCAATCTGAACCATTCTAGGAATCTATGACATTTCATTTAGAAATGAGGAAAAAATTCTTGAGAGTCACAAAGCACCAAACCAGACTGCCCAGAGAAGATGTGGAATCTTCTTGTCTGGAGATACTCAAAATTTGCCAGGACAGAATCCTGTCTAATGTGCTCTAGGCAGCCCTGCTTTGGTGATGGTGATTGGACTTGATGATCTCTTGAGGTCCCCTCCAACTGCAGTGATTCTGGCATTCTGTGAAGTGGCATTTCTTAACATCTCAGTTGGTAGACAGGAGGTTGATAATTGCTGTTGTCAAAGCCTACTGCATCTGAGCTTCTAGCATCCAAGCAATTCATCCAGATCTTACTCTCTTCTATGAGTTCCAAATGCAGGTCTTCAGGTTGCAAGAGAAACACAAACAATGAAACCTTTTAGACTACTAAGCATCCAGTCCTGCTCTCTGCAGTGTTATACTTCCTCTGACTGCAGGAGGTACCTTACACAGTAGTCCCCACTCGATCATTTAAGCCTCCCCAAGTCTGTGCTAGCAGCACATTTTAGTAGCAACTCCCTATTTTCAGTGCCTCAATGGTTGTGAAAAAAATGAAATAAAACACAGAAACATATTGATGGGATCGTACTGGCAATACCCAGCCCCACAGATCTGCTTTCAGCACATACCATGTGTTTTGGAATCTAACAGTACATAGGTTATTTGCCCTCTCCTTACACTGAACTACTAATTGCCCCTCTAATATTATGCTGGACACTGGAACGGGTTGCCCAGGGAGGTGGTGTGGTCACCATCCCTGGAGGTGTTTAAATATGAGTAGCTAGAGTACTTGAGGTCATGGTCTGGGGAGATGTTGGGATGAAGGCTGGATTTGATGATCCTGGATGTCCCTTCCAGCCATGAGGATTCTACGTCCAAAATACTAATGAACAACATGGAACAAGCCTGCCTTGCCAGTGCACCTGACAGCAGGAGGAAAATATCAAACATAACTTCCCAATCAATTCTGCTGTCATGAAAAAGACCCCTTAGCTGCAGTTTATCAGAGGTTTTTATTCAATTTAGCCTTCATTTCAAATAACTTTTAAGGAAGAGAGGTTTGAAAGCCTTCCAGTCCATCCCTGTTATGATGACAGATCAATCCCTGCTTAGCTTGTGCTGTGTGTTCTATTCTAAACACAAAGACAAACTTTGCTAGTGTTTCTGTCCTACAGAATCATGCTCTAAGTCTATTAAATGCTTGCCTTCTGTAGTTGTGATGTTCCATGACTGCTCTGTGACACGTGTTTGGGATGCAGATGATCTGCCCCACAGATACGAGCTCATGGATATCTTTTTTGTTATAATCCCTCTTCAGAATTATCATTTCCAGTTCTTTTTCCTTCCTCTTTCTCCCCCTCCCCCTGCTCTGCAGACTTATCCTCAGGAGAAAAAAAAAAAGACAGCACAGACTCAGTATAATTCTGAGGCTCTACACAAATATCTTTCATCTGGAACCCCTGCTAACTGCATAGCAATCCTATTTACTCTTTCTCTCCTTGTTCTCTTTTTATTCACTTTGCTCCAGCGGTTTTAGTTGTTTGTTTTAATTCCTTTTGCCAAGTCTCACTCAGCTTGGCTCCTGGCAATCCTCCCTCACGATTTGTAACCTGTAATATGTTATCTTCTTCACTGCTTAATCCTCTTTTCCACATCTGTTAAGATTCTCAACTGAAATACATACTGGTTTTGTTGGCTATTTATCTATCTAAGACTACAGCCCCCTCTCTTTAGCCTTTCCCTTTCCAATAAAAGCTCCAGATGGAATTCCTTAACATCAAAAAGAGAAAAGATGTGCGTTGTCCACATTTAACTCCCTGTGGTCTTGAAGTTGGCTGGCTGTGGATAGCTGTTCCTTTCCAAATGGAACAGATTTCCTCCTCTGTTGCCTCCTTTTTTATTACTCCCTTCAATTTAGATTGTGTGTCTTGGAAGAGACTGTTAGTGATCTCACCTAACTGACCGTGAATTCACTGGAAGGAACAGTTTAAGGTTGATCCTGGCTGGCAACCTGATAGTCCTTGCAGTCAGATCAATAGGTCTTTGCTGCCAATGTCAAAAAGGCTGTGTGCAAATACAGTCATCTGTAAGAACCAGCAGGGCCGTGGTGCTAATTCCAGCCACTGATGCTTGTCAGCCTCATCACATGAACAGACAACTTTGGACTGTAGGTTCCTGTGGTTTGAAACAGACTTGATTAAGTCTCCCCCTCTCCAAGTTGTGTCTCGAGTGTTACTTCATGGTCAAAATAGAGCCACCCAGCTACACTTGGAGAAGAGGGGCGAAGCAAATTCTAAGTCCCACTGCTGCTTTTAATTCACTCAGTATGAGTAAAAGCTTTGAGACAGGGAGGCCCGAGAGCTAGGAAAATGGGCAAAACCTTAAGAGTTGTGTATGTGCAAGGGAGATAAGGACTATCCAAAGGTTGAGAAGGAGAAGAAAAATAGCTGGAAGCTCATGGAATTACTTCATGCTTGCTTTTTCAGACGACAGATTTATCGTCTGACAACTTTCCCTTCTTCTCTCAGGTGTCTGAAAAGAATTCAGAAACCTGCAACTTTTCTGTAGCTGCAATTCTTGCTCCTCAGTTTTCAATGCCCTGTAGTCAAAGAAAGTCAGCACTGGTGAACACCACACAAATATTTTTATCATCTTCCTTTGGATTGCCTGTCATTACCTCAGCTTAGGCTGGTTCCACAGACCTACAGCACCCGAACAAGCAGGCCCTGGCAGAACCCAGCTGCTGAATCACAGCTAGTGAGCAGGGTTGAGCTTCAAGTTCATCCCCAAACACAGCACAGTGCAGGGTCACCTTTAACCACTGCTTGCACAAGTCAGGGCTGAACATCTGAGGGACTTCCACAAGCATCCAACATTCTCATTCAAAGCAATATCTGCATTTAAATCTTGTGAGACCTGGCTCACAGAAACACATTCCATTCTTCTCCACCTTGGCAACCTGGGTAAACTTCTTCTGGCAACTAAAAATGAGCCATATATTATGGCTCATTTTAAATGCTACAGAGGTCTGAAACCCAGCAAGATAGCTGCTGCATAAAAATAAACCAGGGACAACTAATTCTTAGCGCAAGCAACTGAAAAACTAGAGAGGCAAAAGAGTCAGCTGAAATTAGCTTCTTCTGGAGATGGAGTTCATGGAACTGGAGAGATTAATTGACTTAATTAGGAAGTGGAGAGCTGAGGCAATAATTAAACTGAAATCACCTGAGAACACAGCAAGTACCTTAACCTCAAGCCTATTCTTCTCTTCGAAATTGCAGACGTTTCTCCTCCCTGATTGGATGACCCCAGTAATTAATCAGCATTGATTTCAAATTGCTCTTCTAGATGTGAGCTCTGCCTTTTACCTACTGCTGTCTGTAGCAGGCTTGCTGGCTAGCCCAGTTCACAAGGCTGTCAAGCTCCTGTGGAACAAGCAGCTGCAGCTGGGGTGCTTGTGCTGTTGGATCTGCTGCGGGAAGCAAAACTGGACCACCACAAATAAACTGCTCCATGCTGACTCATTTCAAAGGAAAAGTCTGTTTTCAGGATGCTGTCGGGTGCTACGGTATTTGTCATCACCTGGTGACAACTCCCACTTTGGGAATGAGAATGCAAAATCCATCAGCCCCTAGAAAAGAGCACCTCATTCACATCTTGAGGTTAAAACCCAAGCTTAACTTTGATGAACTGCAGTAGGTGAAGAAATGGAAGGAGTGATACATCTAACTCCTTCTCTATCCCTGCAACAGCTTCCTCTCACCCCTATTATCTCTATCACCTTCTAAACAGGTTGAGTCTGTTTGGAGTGGCGAGTGCTCATAGAGCTCATGGAGCTTGTGTCTGCAAACAGCTCTTTAGGTTTGGACATGGAAATGTATTTCAGGACATGGAGTCACACTCAGTGGCTGTACACAGGTAATAAAACAGCAACAACAAAAGAGCAACCTGCATGCAAGGTATTGCCTCAGGAACACAGAAGCTTCCTGCATACCAGCTCCTGCTGCATGGGAGCTGGACTGAGACCCAGAAAATATGCCTGAGCTTTTCTGTGCTCTGCTTTGGAAACTCTTGTTTCTTTTACAAAAGTGTCCCGGAGTCTCTTCCAGAGGATAGGTTATACTGGGATACACCAAGGCTTAAATTACACAGTAAGGTTCTCCTTTAACACTCAACTAGAATTTCATTCCAGGCACACTGGTCTACCAGCTCTCCCCACTGCATAGAACTTCTCCCACCCCTGCTGCTTCCATGCCCAGTGTCCGATCGAGGTAATGAAATCACTTTTTGTTGCTGTTACTTGAGGCCTCCAAAGGAAAGAGGCTGATAGCCTGCACATTTGGAACGGGTTTGGGCCTTTTCTTACTTAAGCTTGTTAGATTTAACAGCAGAAGGCAAAAGGGCAAAGATCAGCTTAAGCAAGTTCTCTGTTTGCTGTGAACTAGAGCAAGAAGGAGAATGTCCCTTGGGTTATTGTATTGCTTAAAACCAGGCTTTTGCTGGTGCATTCATTATGGTGAAAGATGCCTGTATGAATACTGATAGTTTGTGCGCGCCTGCTAGTGTTAGATAGGACCCTGAACAACCCCCTGGGAGCTGTCACCTCCTGCATTTGCATTCTGTCTAATTAACTTCTGCAGGGTGTGGGATGGGGGATACTGGAGCCAACTCACTGCAGACCTTTTCTGCTATTTCCTCCTGCAGCTTTACAACCAACTACAAGATTCTGTGAAGGAGCTAGGATCCAAATGCGCAACTATGGATCCCTTAAGGTAAACCTACGAGTCAGGATGCGCACTAGGAAAATCCACCTGGTAGCTGGGATGAACTGTTAGGTCAGGGCTAGTGCCAACAATCACCCTGCTACACTGCAGGGTGCCGGTGCCATTCCTGTCTCTGTTACCTTGGTCCAGCTCTGTTCCCCGGAACCGGCCCTCAGGGCGGGAATCCACCACCTGGAACTGCAGGGATGCCACGTTCTGGATCATCTCCTCAAAGGTCTTCACCAAGGCTTTGTTCAGCCTGGCCTTAAAGACAGCCGGGGTGGGCTGGCTAAACTCTGCCGTGACAGGGTGGCCCTCCTTCACCCAGTTCTTGAAGCCACCATTCAGAACCGACACCTGATTGTGCCCAAAGGCCCGAAACATCCACCACGCGCGGGGGGCGTAGAAGGTGCCCACCTCGTCCCCGTCGTAGACCACCACGTGCGTGTCGTTGCTGACCCCCAGGCGTCCCACATAGTCGGCGAAGTGGGACTCGCTAGGCAGCATGAAGTCGTACGGGGAGGCCAGGTCCCGGCACTCCTCGATATCAAAGAAGGCTGCCCCGGGAATGTGCCTCTCCTTAAACTCCTGCCGGGCATTTCTCCCCGCGTACCAGGACGCGTCCAGCACCCGCAGGCCCGGTCCTACCCGCCCGGCTCGCACGGCCTCTGATAGCCACTTGGCTGTCACCAGCGTCCTGCTCAGCACCTGCGGCGCCATCTCGCAGGGCCGAGGCCGGGAGGGGGCGCCGCTGCCGGGGACACACAAAATGGCGGCGGCGAGGGGACGCGGGCTGGGCGGTGCGGCCCGACGGGGCGGTGAGGCCCAAGCGACTNNNNGGAGGCGGCTGTGTCGAGCCTGCGTGAGGAGTGCTGGGTCCCTGTGAGGACTCGGCAGGAGTTGACTCTGGAGGTCTTGACCCCTCTTTGCTCGAGGTCCCGAGGTTTCTCCCGCTGTGAGGTGGAAGGGTCGGGTGGGCCGCAAGGAACTGGTCGCAGGGCAGGACTGTGCCCGGGCTGTCCAGCTTAGGACGGGGCTGGAGCTGAGGTCCGAGCAACTTTATTGTCAAGGCGAGAGCATTTCAAACCCCTCAGTGTAGCCTCGGGTGTAGACACAGGCCTTTGGTCCTAAAACACGTCGTTGTGCTGTGATATTTTGTGAGGCTGGTGTGTAATTTGTGACTTCCTTTCTCTTGCAGCCAGGTGGGTTCAGGCAGACCCCAGCAGTTGGGTAATCTCGGCCAGGACCCTGGAGCAATGTCACAACAACTCCTCTACCGTGCTCTGGTGTCTGCAAAATGGCTTTCAGAAGCCATCAAGTCCCAGCAAGCTGGACTGGCCTTGAGAATTGTGGATGCATCCTGGTATTTGCCAAAGATGAAGCGTAACCCTAAGCAGGAGTTTGAGGAGCGCCATATCCCTGGTGCTGTTTTCTTTGACATCGACCAGTGCAGCGACCGTACTTCACCTTACGATCACATGCTGCCCAAGGCTGATGACTTTGCTGAGTATGTGGGGAAGCTGGGTGTGAGGAATGACTCCCACGTTGTGGTGTATGATGGCAGTGACCAAGGTCTCTTCTCAGCACCCCGGGTGTGGTGGATGTTCCGGGCTTTTGGACATGAAGCTGTCTCCCTTCTGGATGGTGGCCTGAAGAACTGGCAGCGAGAGGGGAATGTGCTGAGCTCTGGTAAAAGCCAGGTAGCTCCCACTGAGTTCCATGCCTCCTTGGACAAGTCCTTGGTGAAAACATACGAGGATGTCTTAGATAACTTGGATTCCAACAGCTTCCAACTAGTGGATGCTCGTGCTGCAGGACGGTTCCGGGGAGTAGAGCCAGAGCCCAGAGATGGTAATGTGCCCTCTGAGATATTGGCATAATAAAAGAGAGCTTCACTTAAGCTGCCCATCAGTTTGGCTCCTATAGAGGTCATGAAGGGAAAAACATGGTTGTCCTTCATAGGATTGGACTTGAGGCAGTGTTTCTACCTGTCTTCCTCTCCTTTTGACTAGCAAGTGCAGCTGTTTGAAAATTGAAGAGTAGGAAAGCTGTGTATTGCAGTTTTTATCTCAGGAGTGATTAATCTAGTTTTTATACACCTCAGCTTATTGGTCCCTTCACGTATTGGTGCTGCTTTTCCCCTTGGAAGGGCCTGTGGATGTGTTCCAGTCAGTGCCTTTTCAGAGCAGGTTGCAGGGAAGACGCAGCGAGAACTAGGAGGAAGAACCAAACTTTACAGTATTACATTCCTGTGGTAACCTGAGAGTTAGAGCTTTCTTGTTGAGTAATCAGCCAGCTAGTAAAGCAAAGCTTAACAAACATGCAGTAAGTTAAACACAATAAATATACGTTAAACATTTGTTAGTAACATATACCAAACAATAAATATTTAATCCCTATGTAACACTTTTACAGTGGGATTGTCTCCAGACAGAAGAAGTTAATTCCTATCTGTATTACTTTTCCTCCAGGAATTGAGCCTGGTCATGTTCCTGGATCGACGAACATCCCCTTCACTGATTTCCTCACGGAGTCTGGCTTAGAGAAGACCCCTGAGCAGATCCGCAGTCTGTTCCAAGAGAAGAAGGTGGATCTCTTAAAGCCAGTGGTAGCCACATGTGGCTCAGGAGTCACTGCCTGCCATGTGGCGCTGGGGGCGTACCTGTGTGGCAAACCAGATGTTGCTGTGTATGATGGGGCCTGGGTGGAGTGGTACATGAGGGCACAGCCAGAAAATATAGTTTCTGAGGGAAAGGGGAAGACAGTGTAATAAACTGCTTTGACTCATGTCTTTGCAGATAATTTGCCTTGAAACTGGATTTGGAAAAGATGGGTGTAGCATTCCTGGTTAAGTGATTGAGGTGAAGGTTTTGGATGACAAGAAGCACACAGTGCCTCAGCATTTTCTCTTTACCCTATTGCTGCCTAGGAGCATAAGGATGGCCTGGGCATCCAGCCAGCTCTAGGTGATCCTGCCTGAGCAGGTGGGTTGAACCTGATATCTTCCCAAGGCCACTACCCACCTCAGCCCTTTGTGATTCTGTGACCTTTTTACCGTATCAGACAGAAGGGTGGTGGCAGCATGGGGAAGTAGTAGAGTCAAGCCAAGCTCATGACTCATGATTTGAGAAGTTTCACCATTTTCACTCACAGGATGGTCATACTTGTATAACTGTGCCTCACGATCCTGCTCTCTGCATCTCTCCTAGAAGCCACCCAAGTGCTTTGTGGCCACTTTGAGAGCAAAACCTTAGGAAAAGGATGTAGTTGTTAAAGGAGCAAGCAGGGATTCTAGGTTGGCACTCAAGTTAAGGACCTGGATTTCTTCTTGCACTTCTATTCTTAACTGCAGTGCGGACTTAGCCAGTTTTGTACTCCTGTGGCCCAGCCTCCCCTTTGGGAGGAAAAACAAGATTCTGAGGTTAAAAAATGATAAATAAACGTGTTTCAAGGTCTTTCTGCTGAGTGGAACATAAGTCTGTGTTGCTTGGGTGATTCCTTTTCAGGAACTCATGTTTTTATGGGGTTATTTTGTGTTATTGATTCAAATGAGATGTTTTATTCTCTCCATGAGTAGAAAAGGTCTTAAAGGTCCTTTCCAATCTAAACAGTTCAGCCATTCTGTGAAATAAATGTCTTAGATGATGTTGGGCCTCTCTCTTGGGACTTTTCACCATCTTCTTCCTGTCGTTCTTCATCCATTGTTTTTTTAGCATAAAGTTCCACATCAGTCCATCTCAGCTTAGTTCTCCAAAGACTGCATGTCTGCTCACATGAAAGTTTTAGTTTCATGGGTGTTTTCATTCTTACTGAACTGAGATTTAGAGAGAACTGAGACTTAGAGAGAACTGTTATATAGTCATAGAATCATTAGGGATTGGAAGAGACCTCGAAAGATCATCTAGTCCAATCCCCTTGCCACAGCAGATGTACCTAGACCAAGTAACACAGGAACATATCCAAGTAGGTTTTAACGTCTCCAAAGAACCAGAGATCTGCGATCTACCCCAGGATGCTGTTGGCCCTCCTGGCCACAAGAGCTCATTGCTGGCTCATAGTCATCCTGATGTCCACTAGGACCCTCAGGTCTCTTTCTCCTGCACTGCTCTCCAACAGGTCAGTCCCCAACCTAATGACATGTATTTTTCCTGAAGACCAGTCTGAGAGTTGAAATCCCCCCAGGTATCCCTAGCAAAGTTCAAGAATTTGTTTCTTCTAATATTTTCTTAAAAAAACCCCGAACCCAAGACCTGTATCTGTGCTGACCCTGTGATAACTTAGAAATGAGACAGGTTCTACTCTTGGACTTAACAGCAACAGATCCCTGTGAATGTCTGAAGATCATGATGGGTCATCCATTTTAGGGGATGCTTATGGTCCAGATTTACAGGGTCCACTCCTACCCACTGAGTACGAGGGTCTAGCTTCTTCCTGAGCTTGGCTTGCATGCACACAAGTTCCAGTTCTGCTCACCTGTGAAATGAGTGTTTCACTGTCTGGTTGATTTCTTCCTCTGACCTCTCTTCCCATGGACAGAGCTGACCCTTTTTCACACCTGTTTCCAGTGACTGAAAGCATTTGTGTTCCATACCTGCATCCAGCCTGGCTCTGCACTCAGGGCTGGTGTTACAGCAAGCGCTGAGGATGCCGAGTGTTCAGGGGTCTGAAATGAGAGACCCTTTGGTACCCAGCACAAGGCACAGATGTGGTTAAGATAATAAACTGTTTGCCAGCTTTCATCTCGTTCTTAGGGCTTAGGCTTCCCTGAAGGGTTTCTTTGCAGATTACAGCGTGTCCTGCAAATGATTAAGGTTTTCAGTTCTGCATCTAATTGATGCTTTAATTAATTTTTTCCCCTTGCTGCTGGGGAAAGATTTTCTACTCCCATGCTTTATGAATTCTTCCACCCAGGTAATCACAGCATTTTTAAAGGCTGATGACAACACCTCGCTTTATCCCAAGTGGGGTAGTTTCTGTGTGAGAAAGAGAAGAACCAGTTGGCACATCACGTAGGACATCAGATCACAGTCTGCAACCAAGACCACAGCTTTTTAAGCTGAAGATTGTGCTGATGTGAAAACAAAAAGAAACACTAGGTGAGGTCACTGGCTGAGAACAGCTAGTGATGCTAAACCCTCTGTGGAGGGGCATTTCAATCTGAGCAGTGCAGATGCTTTAAGATGCTTTAAGTTAAAAGATATTTGTACTGGCAGTGTTGGAGAGTGTGGGATCTTAGAGCAGGATCTGGCTTGTGATGCTGCTTCTGTTTGAGGTTTCTACCTTTTCTCAGTCAGCCAAGCTAAGAGGCTTTCATGTGGTGGTTGGTGAGGCTGATCGTGTGAGTGTGTGGTCAGGCCCCTATAGACAAGCGAGTGCCATGGCTGCTCTGTTTCTCCAGGAAAATTTACAGAAAACTAACACATCCTTCCTGACTTTGTGAGTAATTCCCAATGGATGCAAGGGACTGCCTTTCGCTGCCATTCTTCCAGAACATTTGGCAATGCAGCTTAAGCACTGTGTTTCTTTCTTGCCCACTGACCCTAGCAGTTCTTGGCATCGGTGGGAATCTCTGTTTCCTCTTGAGGCCTGGGCTACTTTCCTCTGTCCTGTGTGTCGTGGGCAGCTCTGTGGTGCTGCCCAGCCATCCACCTGCACGTCACAAAGTAAGTGGAAGATTCCCCCCCCACCCTTGCTCTGCATTTAGACTGTGTGGTTCAATAAGATCTATCAGGGCCTTTTCCCCTCTGGTATTTGTGCCAAGGCTGGTAGTACTCAACTGCCTTCTCCTGGATGTCTTGTGAACCACAGAATCTCAGTCGTTCTTCAGTCTTCCACCAGATGCTTAGTTTTGCTTTGATTTCCCCACAGAGGTGGAATTGAGAACTTCCCAGAAGAAGATCCTTCCTCGTTCTGGGGTATGCTCTGTTACATCACACAGTCAAAATCTGTCCAAGAGTGTCTTCTGACATTCTCCCTCCTTTTAGCTGAGATCTGTTCTCACGCTTCAGGCAAAGCATTGGGAACGTTGTGGAGACTGAGACAATGTTTTCAAAGCCCAGAAACTGCAAAAGCCTATTTTGAGCCATAACAGATGCTACTGGACATATGGAACAGCTGAGGGGACTTGCACCACGTCTATAAATGTTATGCAAATCTTTATGGCCCTGTCACAGTGGGTGGGATTCCTATGGGAGCTGGAAACTTGGAAAAGGAGAATGCAAATTGCTAACGTTCATGACCCTCCTGTGGAAAATTTGCCACTGGGAAAGTGGAACAGCATACTTTTGGTGGAATATGGGTCATGGTGGCCAAAACGTAGCCTAACAACCAATAACTAACTGGAGATCGGAGCTTTTGCAGCTCCCTGTACACATTTGAGAATTCAGGCCGACGTACAAACTCTTTGTTGCTTTATTTGTGTGTTTCACTAGCTGCAGTCTGGTCAATGGTTCTCCAAAAGTAATCCTACAGTCTCTCATTCCTCACATAGAATCCTCATGGCTGGAAAGGATCTCCAGGATCACCAAGTCCAGCCCTCATCCCAACATCTCCCCAACCCCTAGACCAGGGCCTCAAGGGCTCCATCTATTCACCTTTTAAACACATCCAGGATGGCAACTCCACCCCTGTCCTGGGCAGCCTGTTCCAGTGCCCAACCACTCTCTGTAGAGTACTTCTTAAGATCCAATGTAAACCTCCCCTGGTGCAGCTGAAGCCATTTCCCCTCATCCTCGGGGATTAAGAGACCAGTGCCAGCCTCGACACTGCCTTGTTTTAGGTAGTTGTAGAGAGCAGCAAGGTCTCCTCTCAGCCTCCACTTCCCTAGACTCCAGTTCCCTCAGCCCCTCCTTATAGGACCTGTTTGCCAGACCTCTCCAGCCTTGCTACCCTTCTCTGGACCCACTCTAGCACCTCAGTGTCCTTAGACTGCGGTGCCCAAAACAGGACACAATACTTTAGGTGCCGTCACACAACTGCAGAGTACAGGGGCACCACCACCTCTCTACTCCTCCTGGTTACACCTTTCCTGATCCAGGCCAGGATACTGCTGGCCTTCTTGGCCACCTGTGCACACTGCTGGCTCCCGTTGAGCTGACTGTCAAACAACATCTCTGATATGGCAGAGATACAGCAGAAGGCTAAAGCAGTTTGTCACTTTTAAACTTCAGTTATGGCTGATCTAAACCAGTGGTGTGCATTTGAAAATAAAGATGAGACTGAAGGGGAAGGTGCTGTGACAGCTGACATGTCCTCATCCTTTTCCTTCCCTGCTGCTGCCCCGTGGTCAGGTTGCATTATGTCACACTTCACATCCCACTGAACCTTTTGTTCCCCTACAAACTTTCCCAAATTCCCAAGCAGCCCTTCTGCCGGCATTGCTGTCCCTTCACACCAATGTGTGAGCAATGGGAATCACTAGTACTTGCCTGCCAGAGTGATGACACTGTCTGTAGCAGCACATGGTAATCCCTGACACCATTGCTGCTCCTCAACGCAAAGATTCCCAGGAAGCAGCTCTGGAATATCAGCAGTGCATCGTACACCCTGCACCCGGCTGACTGATCGCACTACGACCGATGGACGGAGCTCTGCAGCGTGTGCAGCTTCCTGCAGGTTTGCACTGCAGGCAAGAAACTCTCGGTTTGTGTTGCTGAACCTAGAAACTTGTAGTTTACCCCCTGCTCCATCTTCCTCAGCCCCATCTATCTGCCTGGTGGCTGTCCATTTTTTCACAGAATCATTGAGGCTGGAAAAGAGCTCTGAGCTCATCCAGCCCAGCCTGTGGCCTAACATCACCAAATCATCTAAACCATGGTACTGAGGACCACAGCCGGTCTGTCCTTAAACACCTCCTGGGATGGGGACTCTACCACTGCCCTGGGCAGTCCATTCCAGGGTCTGACCACCCTTTCCATGAAGGAAGGGCTTCCTAGCATCCAGCCTGACCCTCTCCTAGTGCAACTTCAGGTCCTGCCCTCTCATCCCGTTGCTAGTTGCCTGGGAGATGAGCCCAACTGCCACCTGACTACAACCTCCCTTTAGGGAATTGAAGAGAAAGAAGATCCCCTCTGAGTCTCCTCCAGGCTAAACACCCCCAGCTCCCTCAGCCTCTCCTCATCAGCCTTTCCCTCCAGTCCCTTCCCCAGCCTCATTGCTCCTCTGGACCCACTCCAGCCCCTCAATCTCTTTCTTGAAGTGAGTGGCCCAGAACTGCCCCCAGTACTAGAGGGGAGGCCTCCCCAGTGCCCCGTAGAGAGGGAGAATTATGTTCCTAGTCCTGCTAGCCACATGAATTCTGATCCAAGCCAGGATGCCATTGGCTTTTCATGCCACACGAACACACCTGGTGTTAGCTTTTGTAGCAGTTTTTCCTGCAGCCAGTCCCCGTGACTTAATCAGGTTAATCATGGGCTGTACAGCATCACACAGTCACCCTGCTCTGTGTAAGTTCTTGCTGGCTTTGGTCTCTGTGAATGTTTTATATAGAGTTGCCATCAAAGATAGGGGAAAACAGACACCAGGATTTTAAAGTTTATTTCTCCTCTGTTGTATTGCTTCATTTTAATGGAACCTCAGACGGGCATGCCAGTTGCCCCTCAGGGCCACATCTAGTGATGGTTTGCAAATCAGACCTGCATTTACTCCTCACCACTAGCTCGTCATTGCATTCCAGTTGGTAACTCACCCCAGACTGGCTTCTTCTTGAACAGGCTTTTCATGTCTGGGGAGCTTTGAATCAATTCCTTGCTATATGGTGCAGAAAATAACGCTCTGGGGATGACAGCAATGACCTTGACCTTGTTACTTGCTCACAGCATACGTCTTCAGGTTTGCCAACTAACCTTTCACACCATGGCCCTGGGGTGAGAAAGGCTTGAAGTGCTGGCTACAGGTGGGAGTCTGTGCTGAATGAACATAGACCATCCCTGACTGGTGAGTAGTGCTGGACCTAGTGCAGGCTAGTTTGGGAAAGGTGCTGTTGAGATCATGACATGGACCTAAAAATGGACTAGAAAGCTGAAAGGTCTGTAAGAGAAGGAAAGGGAGAGGGACAGGGTGAACCTTTGTCGTGAGGAAGAAAACTAAGGCAGGGCAGATTTCTCGGAAGGGGAGATAAGGGGCTCTAGGCTGTGACTCAACTACTATCAGAGAGCTACAGTCCTCACCCTAACTGTCTGCCACAGCTACGGCCAGCACAGAGTCCTCCTACATCTTGCACACTAAAGTGCAAGGCAGAGCCTTGGATTTGCCATGATTTGAATCAGAACAGCCCCACAGCCCAGAGCTGTGCTGCATCATGTGAAGCTTCAGCTCAGGTCAGTGTTACTCGGAGCATCTTTGATGCACACTCCTGCTCACTGGAGACTGGTCCAAAGGCTGTGCACTGATGTGGGCCAAAGTCTGTTCTCAATAATTCTTGATCCTCTCCCCATTATTGGTCACTTTAGTGCTGGCTAGCTGCTGGTGTGTGCTCACAGAGATACAGGGTTATTTGAATTCATGCCCTGCAGCAGCTGAGTTGTTCCGGTGCTTAAATTAGCTGGAGGTCAGCAATCTTGAAGCCTTTTCTGTGTTACCCTCTCTTCTACTCCTCCCCTTTGCATTCCTCCACAGAAGGAGCAAAGTACGTGCTTACATAGTCTTCCTGAAGGAAGCCCTGCATGATTTGGGGGAAGGGTGACACTGCCTTTGTGTCTTGTAATGATAAAAGGGAGTGGTTTGCAAATAAAGGAAAAGCGAAGGATGAGAAGAAAAGGAACATTAGAGTAAGATACCATTTCTCTCTTCATCCACCCTCTTCCCCAATAAACCCCTGCCTCAAATAGCCACAGTTATCTAGGTGCAAGAACAATACAGCGTCTGCAAGACACACACACCACGGTGTCTCTGCAGTGCTGCATTGCCCTGGCAAGGAAGAGCTGGAAAGTTGCTTAGGGGAAGAAAGGCTTTGGGCCACAATCAGGTGAAACATCAGCCTTTCCATTCCTAATTCACTCGAGCTGCTGGCAAGCACCGCTGTACTTAGGCAGCAGTGGGAAGAGCAGAGCTGCTGGAGAGAGAGCTCATTCCGGTTGTGTATGTGCCAAGGAGTGCATTTAAACAGAGTCCCACGGGCCATGGGTTGCCAAGCGCCAGGTTCAGCCTGGCAGGAGTGTGTGGCAGGAGCAGGGCTGGATTCCATGAGGCAGGACTGGACCGTTGGCCTCAGCAGGCGACGTGTGCCCAGGGCAGAGGTAAACCTCCACACACAGAGCTGAGTTAAAATCTGAGTTCTCTGTTGCACAGACACAAACTGGAATGGCAGAAGGACACAGGGGATCTCTGGTTGGAATGGTTTGTCCTGGCAAGGCAGCACAGGGAAGGACTTTGCTGAGTCAGCGACTCCTGAGCTAGAAGAGAAGTTATTCTTGCCCCCTGCCAGCAAGTTGTGCACATCCAGGATACAGTTCCCAGCAAGGTTCCTACATGTGTTAGCACGAAGGCAGCTGTCTGCACATTTTGCAGCAATAACAGTGTCGTAACTGATGCAGCCCAAGGGCCATGACTCTCCCGCTGAGAAGACTGCGGAGCACAGCCCTGACGGTTCATCCACCGCCTGCCAGGGAGCAGGTAACATTCCTAGTGTCTCCGGGGAAGCCTTCGGGCGAGTTCCAGCCCTGGAATCAGGTAGATCCCCCCACCTCAGGGCTGGGGTCGTGTAGCACAGTGCATCCTCCCTTCCCCACAGCATCCAAAGGCAGCGGGCTCGGGAAACTACAGTACCCAGCACCCTTTTGAGCACGACCCTGCAAACTACAGTTCCCAGAGCCTTTCCACGACCCCAGAGAGGATGTTTGTGGAAGAAGAAATACCGACGATCTTTGCACAACGCCCTGCACCTCCGAAAGTGGAGGCCGGCCCCTGGTTAGTGAAACCGGGAGCAGAGGAAGAGCCGGGCAGAGCCAGTGCGCTGAGGCTGCGGGTTTATCCTCCCCCCCGGTTTTAGCAGCAGCTAAATCCCTCAGCACAGAATATGCCTCCTTCTCTCGGGATAGCCTTGGCTGCTGCTGAGGGAGAGGCAGATAAACTACAGATCCCGGCATTCTCCGGCCGGCAGCACCTGCGGCAGTGCCTGCACACCGGGGCGGGGGGAGGAGGAGTGGGGGAGTGAGGATGAGGATGGAGGGCGGGGAGGAGATGCAGAGCGCCGCGGGGCTGCGCTGCTCCTGGGACATCCCGCCGCCCGCTGGCACCCAGGCCAAGTGGGTGAAGCTCAATGTGGGGGGCACCGTCTTCCTCACCACCAGGCAGACCTTGTGTCGGGAGCAGAAATCTTTCCTGTGTCGCTTGTGCCAGGGCGAGGAGCTGCAGTCGGACCGGGTAAGGCAGCTGGGATGCCTCCCGCACCGTGCCCCACTGAGCATGGGGAGGGATGCAGGGATGGAACCAGACCCCAGCAGTTTCGGGAGTAACAGTGAAAAATGACTGCACTTTCTCTCCCGTCCCCTGCCTTTGTCCTTGCCAGATCCCACCTTGCTGTGTCCTGTCTTTCTGATCTGGGGAAAAGAGAGGCCATCTCCCTTCCAGCTCTGCTCTCCTACCCCACTTCCCCTGTGTCTGCCTCCCAGCTTCATCTGCCTGACTCAGCCTTGACCCCTATAAAGGGCTCTCTGCTTTCTCACATCAGGCCTGTACACAGAGTTGAAGGAGGAGATGGAGGCCTGTCCTTTTGGCTTTCTCAGTGGCGTTGGTCCATGCTGAGCCACATCTGCACACTGCACATACCAATACAGCAGCTGGGCTGACTTGGCTAGGGGATCCCAGGGGTCCATGGTTTCTATGAAGTCTTAGAAATGATGACGTTTTTACTTAGGTTTCTGTTTTCTTATAGTCTGGAGCATTTGAGGCTTGGTTGCTGGTTTCCCATGGGGTTTTTCTCCTCAAGGTCTCTCTCTGTTACTAGGATGAGACTGGTGCATATCTAATAGATCGTGACCCCACTTACTTTGGACCCATCCTGAATTTCCTTCGCCATGGGAAGCTGGTCCTGGATAAAGATATGGCTGAAGAGGGTGAGTCTTGGAGGTCAGAAGGTTCCCGTTTAACACCACTGCTGTAACCAGGCTGTAGTAAGACTTGCAGCTGACCTTGTCTCTCGTGCTCCTTCTGGAGGTTGATGTGGGGAGATTTGAGGGCTATCCCTGCAGCTCATGGAAAGCATAGTGATGTTTCTTTTATTAAAAAGGTTTGACTACACGAAGAATGCATCCTCCTAAAGGTGTTACGGCTTCATGACTGTTTAGTAGAGTTGTCACCAAGACAGAAGGAGACAAGATCTCTCAGCCTCAATAAACCGCTTTTTCCTTGTTCTTTTTCTGCTTTTAACCAGGCTCTGTGCCTGAGTTTTCTGTTGAAGACTGAGAGTTTCTAATTAGAAATAAAAACCCAGTAGGCTAAACAAAACCAAGCTAATCTCTTTCACTGACTGTAACAAATAGCACAGTTAACCAGTGATGTGCAGTGTATGCTGCTAGTGCCCTGATGGGTTGTGGGCTGCAGCAATTTCAGCAGAGCAAGCAAGACAAACCAATTTCTCTTTGAGGCTGACAGGGTGTCCAACAGGATAACTCAGTAACATCATGGTGTTACCAGCCAGCAGTCCCCAGTGCCTTTTTTGGATGCTGGAGTCTAACAAGGAGCCAATTCCAAAGACAGGTTGTGCTGTCTAGCCCTTGCCAAGCTCAGTTTCTGCATGTTCTTTAATCTTCTTGCCTCTCTCTCTTATATATTTTTAATACAGGAAAGTTTTCTTCAAAAATCATTGTATAATTCCACAAATACATCTAAGTAATGGAACAGAATTGTAATTAACACAATTCTGAGGTCGTTCTACTTGACATTTCTTATAAGCCTGAGGGCAGAGTTCATCCACAGGTTTTGGCATCAAATCTGAAGTCCTGTTCATTAGCTTTACATTGCCTTTGGTTCCTGCTGCAGCCACTGAGGCTGGCATAAAACTAACCCATTAGGTGGTCTGAGTGTGTCAGGTCATGACAGATCCATCTCTCCACCTTCCCTGTCTGTGTAACACCTGTGTGGTTGGCTCCGAGCTGCCTTTCCCTCATGCACTTACTGGGAACCCATAGCCCTTTCCCTTAAGGCCAGTTACCAAACAGAGATGAGTCTCAGGAGAGGTGATAGATGCAAATATCACAGAGACACACACTCCACCCCCCCAACTCCTTTCTGTTTACATGCTTTGAGGCAAAGCACAAGGGAGAGAACCAACCATCATCTGAAGTCACATGGGACTGCAAGGTGGATGCAACTCCAACTGGCCCAAGTGGCAAGTTGGGATTTTCTAGGGTCTCTTGGTGACAAGATCACAAGTCGTGGTTCTCTGCCTTAAGAAGAGAGCCTGAACAAAGTGATAACCAGTGAGTGGCTATTGAGAGAGGCTGGACTCTGCATTGGCAAAGCCTTCACTGTCAGTGCCTGCTTTTGTAGTAGCAGGCAGCATGAAGAAATTGGGGTGAGCTTTAGAAATGCAGTGCAGAGAGCCAGGATTCAATTATCTGCAGTAAGAGTTTCAAGCATCAGAAACCTGTTAAAAAGTGAGGCTGCAGTGTAGTTTCTCCCCATTGACCTTGGAAAGCTCAGAATTGATCTTTTGCATGACAAAAATTAAAGAGGGCTGTTAACTCTCTTCTGCCCTTCTTTCTCAGGGGTCCTAGAAGAAGCTGAATTCTATAACATCGGTCCTTTAATCCGAATAATTAAGGATCGTCTGGAGGAGAAAGACTACACAGTAACTCAGGTATGGAGAGAAATGGCAAGGAAAGAGAGTGAGGTGGGACGAGGAGGGGACTAATAATGGGATGGATGGGTCTAGATGGAGAACAGACTTGGGAAAAGCAGAGAGGACTGGACTTGATGATCTTAGGCTGGACCTGATGGTCTTTTCCAGCCTCAATAATTCCATGATTCTGTGAAAGAAGAAACAAATCAGAGTTTATGTCTTAATGTCTACATATCACATTCTTGCAGGGGACAGGCTATCACTGTTTTAGCTACAATAAAGTAGTTATGGGCTTGCTTTGCATCCATGGAAGTAGTCGCTGAAACCAAGTCAGCTCTTGTAGCTTTGGAGGAAGGTAGCTGTTTGCTGTAGGATATGGAAGAATGTTTGTGAAGAGATTGAAGATGTCGTGGGGAGAAGGGTTCTTCGTGGGGGGTGGGAGTGCAGAAACCTGAGGGTGTAATCACAGTGAAGAGCATGGGAATACCTCTAGAGAAACCTGGAGGGTGCAGGTGAAGAAATGTCTGTGGAAGAGGTAAGTGCAGAGTGAGACACAAGGAATCAATCATCTGATGCCATCACACCTTGTCTTGGCCAGTAACCTTTAAAAATCTGTCTTCTGGGAATGTTGGCTGATACCTCACTTTTCATCCTGGCTGCCTCAGGTTGTAAGCCTCCAGCAACACAGTCACTTAAAACCCCATCAGTGTCTGTGACATTTACATGAGTGACTTTATAGCAACAAATGCAAACTCCCCATCCGAAGAGCCTGGGATCTTCTAGGTACAATGTAGGAAGCATTGGGCTCAGTCCCTCCTCTCCAGAAGCGATACCTTTGTGTGTTCTTGTTCCCCATAGCAGCATAATGGAAAGTGAGCTTGTGCTGTCCACTCTCCTTTAACTTGGGGTGTGATGTCCTCCTGCAGGAGGACTAGAGTCTTTAGCATCTGACCATTGTCACCATGCTCTGCAATTCTGCTGCCAGGTGCCTCCTAAGCATGTGTACCGAGTGCTGCAGTGCCAGGAAGAGGAGCTCACTCAGATGGTTTCCACCATGTCAGATGGATGGTGCTTTGAGCAGGTATGGAGAAGGTAGAGAAAAGTGGGAAGGAGTTGTCTTCTGGGGAGAAGATCATGGATAGCATACTGTCCCCAGGCAAGGCATCTTCTCTCTCTAAAAATACAGTCAGTCATTGGTGGTGCTGTCATTGGCTTTCTCTTGCTTCTTCTCCAGAGGTTTAGAGGGCAGTGTGGGAGGTTAACTGTTTGGCATACTGGCTGACTCCTCTCCTGGTTCTCTGTGCTGCTTCCTCAGCTTAGTTATGAGACCTTTCTATTGGGGGTATGGATTGGACTCCATGCCTCATGGTGGGCTTTTTTGCCTTGCTGTCTAGGTGGAGTAGATGTTTGCTGTAACACAGGCTTGTGATTCTTGCTCTCCTCTTTTCTAGCTTGTGAACATTGGCTCATCCTATAACTATGGGAATGAGGATCAGACTGAGTTCCTGTGTGTGGTCTCCAAAGAGCTGTACAACTCCTCCAACGGCCTGAGCTCTGAGCCCAGCCACAAAGCCAAGGTGAGACCAACGTTGCTATAGCCCTGCTCTCATTGCCCCTGAGATCCTTCACTCTTGTTTGCTCCCTCTTTCTTTTCTCTCCCCATTATGATTGTGGGGCATCTCTGTGGTGAAATACAGGGCCGTGTCCTGTGGCACTACAACTACTGTCCTAAAGGAGGAGTTGGTGTGTGAGGTGTGGTGGAGTCCAGCTGTGTGTGGCAAATGGCTTTAGCAAGTGACTCTGGCACTTCTCATGCTATTCTGACATATTTCTCATGGCCTCCTCATGACCATGCTGTGTGTGTCACTGCCTCTAGGGTGTGATTTCACAGAAGGTCTTGCAGCATCCTCTGTCCTTTTGCTTTGTCCCATCATAATGGGCAGGAGGTCATCTGCCTCACTTTTGAGGGAAGGACAGAAACATGTAGTAGTGCACGACATCCTACAGGAAGGAGCTCTAGAAACTGATGAAAGTTGTTGGGCAGTGGGATAGATAGCCCAGATGTGATGCTCCAGAGGAAGACAAACCTCTTTGCTCCCTGACTCAGAGCTGACTCAGCCACGGGGAAAATCCCCTTTTTATTCTGGTGTCATGACCATTGCTTTACTCCCTTCTGTATCAGAAAGAACTATCATGGCTCATCTTGCAAGTCTCTCCATTCTTTCTTCCCTTTGTCCTGCACGCTGAGCCACAGAGCACAGACCTGGAGGACCCGGAGGAGGAAGAGCAGGAGGAGGAGGAGGAGGAGGCAGAGGCAAAAGCAGAAGCAGAGGAGAAAGGTGCAGCAAATCCTTGAGGAAAATGACAAAAATACCCCCCCCAAGCATAGACCCGACCACCTTTCTGGTGAGAACTCGAAGCTAGCAGCAGGGAAGGACTAGGGCAGGTGTGGGGTGTGGGGGGCAGTCCTCTCCAGGAGCAGGAGTGTTGCTTGAGATAAAGCTGACAGGGGAGAGCTGTTAGCGTGGCTGCTGCTTTGCATTTTAAACTGTTTGGTTTTTTTATGGTTATATTTTTATTTGCAGAGTACTCAGGATTGCACTAAACTCTTCCTTCCTCCAGACCCTCCCTCCTGCTCTCCATGTCCATCCCAGCACTGCCACCTACCTCCCATCTTATCCCACTCCTTTGCCTCCAGCATTCTCCCCTGTTCCCTTTGCCCCCCAGGGCTCTGAGTGGTCCCTGCCTGGGGTCCTGTCTCTCTCTGCTCCTCACTTTTCCTCCTCTGCAGGTACGTTACCTGTCTGCACTCTCAGCTCCCACCAGCCTGAGCTCTGCATGAGTGACTCACTTCCCTCCTGTGGGTATGGCCCTGGTTTGCAGAGCTTGGGGAGGGGGAGGAGGGAGGGGAGGTTGACTCATCTCTAAGGTGACTTTCCCAATTCCCTTCCTATGTTGCCTTTACCTGCCAAGCAGGCCCTACAGCTCCGGACCCGAGGCTCTTGCAGCAGAAAGGAGAGTACAGCTGGGAGAAATGAGGAGTGGTGGGAGCGAATGCAAAGCAGGCAGGGGTGGCATGGGGAACGGGAGGAAGTCTGCCATGTGTCTGCCTGGCACGCATGCCAGATCACTTCTCCAGGCTGGCGGCCACAGCTCCTTTGCCTGCCAGCCTGAGAGTAGTTTGCAGGAGGCAGCCTGTTATTTTCCCCTCACTGCTCTTACTTCCCTGGGCTTTTCCCCCACTACCCCTGCCAGGGTGAGGATGCGGTGGGAGAGAGTAGCAAAGCCACAGCAGAAGTAGCTGGATCCTGCTTCAGATGTTCTTGCAGCTGTGTGCAAAATCAACCTCTGTGCTGTGCCTTCTGCTCAGGGAGGGTGCCTGGCCGGTGTGTCTGGGGCTGGCTACAGAGAACTTTAGAAGGAATATTCCTCCCTCATACTGGAAAACTGTGGGTGTCTCATTAAACCGGCTGTGCTCAGAGCCACTGTCCATCCTGGTGGAGGGCACTTGTAAATTGGCTGACATTTCTCTCTCCCTCTGTTCAAGAGCCTCTGTATCTGTGGTTGTGGGACCTGAATACAATTTCCTTAAAAGTCAGTATCTGTTATTCACAAAGGCTTTTCCTTCCCTTTACTCTGTTCTCCCCCCCTCACTCCTCGTATCTTTTCTTTTTCTTACCTTCTCATTTCCTTTTTCCTGCTTCCCACTCTCCCCTCCAATCTCAATCACTTTTCTTCACTGCTGTTGACTTCGTTTCTCTCTTTCTCTCTCTCCTTCCCTAGCTGTTACAAGCCAGAGGTCTGAGGATGTGATCCCAACACTCCACTCCAGCCTTTTCTTTTCTTCTTTATACATTTATTTTTGGACCACAGTGTACAGAAGCCTCTTGTCCCACAGTGACACCCCCCAGCCCCCTTCGCTCTTCACCTGCAGCCCGTCCTTCCTTTACAAAGTCACCTGGGAGCCCTGGATGCTCTACAGAGCCCCTGGGCTGCTGCGGGGGTTGTAGCCCACGGCCCCCACCCGTGCTGCGCAGGCTGGCTTTCCTCAGTGTCACAGTGGCCCCTGCTGGGGACATCAGCGATCAGCCTCTGCAGCCTGCGATGCTCTCCTGAACACCCTGCATGCGGCCCAGAGGCGGTGGCAGCTGCAGAAGGACCGGTCCTTGCCCTTTCACTGTTGCAGGCAACTGGTTTGGGCTTGTGGCCAGAGGGCAAGTGCAGAGCCACTGGTCTTTTCTGGCCCTCCTGCACTGCTTAGGGGGTGTCCCTGTGCTGGGTTTCATCCTCCTTGGTGACTCCCTGCCTTGAAGGAGACTGGGATGCTGCTCAGGTACTGGGAACACACTGGCACCTGCTGTCCTGTCAGCTTGCACCAGGAGATCTGTGTCTGCAGGGGCAGGGTGTTTGCTGCACTGCTGTGTCTGAAGACACCAGGTTGTAACTCCCGAATAAAATTCAGTCTGTTCCTCCTTGCTGCCTCTCTTTTTGAATGGTAAAAGTTTGGTGCTGGTAGAAGGGGGGGTAGGAGCTAGAGAACAGGAGTTTGGATTCATCAGCTGGAGCCACCAGAAGCTGCCTGTGTGGCACCTGTCTTCTGTCCCTTTACTCTGTTCTCACTGCATCTGTGCTAATCCCCACTGCTGGCAGCTGGGCTACAGAGCAGCTGGGCATCCATAAAGCATAACAGTAAGCAAGGACCACCTTCTAGCTAGATTAATTGTCCCCACTCCTCCTGGGAGACTGTTGAGAGGATGGGCAGGGGTGAGCAAAGTTCTGCCAGTTGCCAGTGCCAGAACTGGAGTTCGGTCAGAAAGATACAAACCCCAAGATGATTTTGAATGGAGTAAAGGAAAGTAGAGCCAACCTCCCCTCTCAAATCAATCTTACTTCTAATTCCAGAGAGTGGCCCATTAGATAAACGTCTGTGTGTATCTTGAGTAAAAACCAAGCCCGTAGCTGTCTCTGTTTAAGCACTGTGCCCTGAAGCCTCCTCCTTCCCCTCCTGGATTATCTGACCTAGGAGATGGAAGCAGTTGGGATGGCCTCATGCTAAAGGTATTTAGAAGGGCCAGGGGAAAGGGATGGAAGGTTACTCCAGTGTTTTCTTGAGGAGTGGTGCTTTCCCCCGAGGAAACTGCAGCAGTGGAGGCTGAGTGCTGCTCCTGCAGTGAGGGGTTTGATTCTGGACTCATGCCTGGGAGTCAGTGAGACGTGAAGAGTTGCCTGGCTGAGCTGAGCAGCGCACTGAGCAGCACACGCCAGCTAAGAAAAGAAGCAATTAGAGAGATGGAAGAGGAGGAGTGATGGGAGGGGAAGGGGGAAGAGGGACGAGCAGCAGGAGGAAAGAGGGAGGCAGATTGATTTCACAGTTACTGGAATCTCGAACTACATCAGTCACATTTTCTTTCAGCAAATGTTCCAGCATAAGATTGTGACTGAATCACATGGTTCAGGGAAAGTTCAACCCCCCTTATTCCTTTTCTCAGAAACCATCAACTTGGACTATTGCTATGTGCCATGCCATCGCCCCCATCCTCTACCTCCCCAACAACCTTCTTGGATGGACAGCCTAAAAACACCTGGGGATGCTTCCTGAGGGGGAAGAGGGTCTACCTGCTCTTCTCTATAATCCCCACTGCAGGCTCTTTTGGTTTTGCCCTGCTCAGAAAAGCATCCTTGGTCTGAGAACATCGTGCACAGAAGCTCTCTTTCTCAGAGAGGCAAGTGAGCAAGATCAGGAATGAGTGCCATGTGATGGGGAGAAGGCAGAGATGCACTTTGCTCAGCTCATGGTTTGTTTCATCCAGCCCAGCACTTGAGTGATCCTGGTGTATACTCCGTAATGATTTGGACGTGCACATCCCATTCCCCAGCTGACCAAACCAGCAAGAAACCACCTGCCACTGGGTTCCTTGCAGGCCAGAGGACCTCCAGAATCACCCTAGAGAAACAAAAAGAAAAACGAGGTGACGGTGATCCACCAGCTTCTCCTGCTGGATGACTAGAGTCCCTCTACATGCGGGTTCCTGAATCCCCTCAACTCATGCCTGGGACATCTGCAGCGTTCTGTGTACCTTAGGCAGATGTCAAAAAGAGTCTGCAGGGTAAAAATCCACCCCACTGTTGCATTTCTTCATCATGCAAATCCTCTCCCTGAGCCACATCCCAAGAAGCTGACAGCTCTGTTGTTTCCTTGTGCTCTGTGTGCATGTATGGAGAGCAAGTAAGCTGGTGGAATTTCACTGGATACCCAGGGGGATGTGAGACAGAGGAACTCCATGAGATAGCAATGAAGGCACAGACAGGTTCTTGTGTGTGAGAGATGCTGAAGAGGAGGAGGAGGTAAGAGAGCGATGGAAACACATGACTTGAAAGCAGATAGAGTGGAGAATAGGGTGAAACAGGGAAGGAGGAATTTAAGTGTATTTGGATCCTGTCTAAGGCAAAGAAGGTTGGGAGAAGTAGTTCCCACTGTTGACCAGTTAGGTCAGACTAAATGTTGGGACAGTCAGGCATTTTGTGATCTTTTCACCCCCATTTCAGGCTACAGAGTGAATTGGAAGACACGGGTCACACCCCACCTCCAGTAGTCAACCCTGATCCCTCTGTCACCTGACAGGCATCTTTCTCGCCCTTCTGGTACCCAGCACACAGCATCCTAGGAGAGATCACGTAGTGATAGGCCTCGCTGCAGATGTCCTGCTGGATGAGCTGCACGTCCACCTTCTGCAGAACACTACTGATAGGACCTGAGGAGTAGAGCACCGAACGTAGCGCGGGTGAGCAACGGTGAATCTCCTGTCTGTTCGCTGCCATCTCCCAGCCCATGCCCATCTCACCGCACGCTGAAAGCTGCCATCTGGCTTTCTGTTCTGCTCTCTGCTAGCCTCAGTCCTAAGACTTTCAGCAGAGCACTTCACCTTCACAGAAGGAGTAACACTGCACCTCATCCCTTTCCCTAAAGGGATATGTCTGGGGGACTTCGGCTTTTGGGACAAGGTTTGGAGGAACCTCTACGGTGTCAGAGTTTGGGGTTTGCTTTTTGACTGAAATGGATGTCACCCTCTTCCAGCTACAAATGCAAGGCAGAGGGGTCTGGTTCTGGATTGAGTCTTGAGTGTTTCTATCCAGGAAGCAGCTAGAGTAAGTGTGTGAGGGAGTGAACAAAGGCATTAAGCTAACCTGGGTGAGCAGATCTATATTGCTGTGCCATGTGCTACAAGAGAGCCTTCTTTTGCTGGCCCTATAGGAAGGGAACATGAAGGGTCAATATCCATGCAGGTAAACTCCCTCATAAACCAGAGCAGACTCAACCATCCCACTGGGCAAACTGGTCTGTCCCCCAACAGCACGTGGGCACTATGTGGATCAGGATGCACTCTGACACTCATATAACACTCTGCACAGTGTGATCTCAGCAGGCTCTCTACTCCTCCCACTAAATTTACTAGTATGTGTGTTGCTGGGGCCATCCTGGTCCTAGGGTCTTTGGCATGTGGAAAATGTTGTTGCAAGGGCCAGGAAAGCCAGTCCCAGTTTGATGAAGAACAGGTTTTTGATCGCAGCTCTCTGGTCAGACACTGTCCCAGAGGAATGACCCAACAGGATCCCACGTGCCTATTTGAGCAGGGGATTGGGCTTTGGGAGTGTGGCTGGCCCATGCTATGGCCATGGCTGAATAGCCACGAGAGAGAGCCTGGATTCCTGAAGGGGTTTTCTAGTCTTTGGATGAAGGAATACATGCTGTCCCCAGACTTGATGCCTGCCAGAAACAGAAGCCTATTCCCCCATCTCACATCTGAACTTATGTTTTCTCCTTGGCTCTGCTGCAGTAGGTCGCTGGCAAAACCTTGCACCTACCGCCTTCCTTGAGGGCTCCCCAGCCAGTGATCCAGCAGTGAAGGCCAGGCTCAAACAGGTGAGAAGGAGCAGGCAAGCAGATGGGCTGGATTAAGGGTGAGATGATCACAGGATGGTCCAGTTGGAGCAGTGCCACATCATAATCATGGGTGTCTTCCTCATAATAAGGGTGGAGGAAGAGGCGGATCACCTTAAAGGACACTTCTGTGCGGCTAGTGATGTTCTGAAAGTATTTGCCCAAGTAAACGGTCCAGATGGAGGCAGAGGCCAGTCTGTAGGATGCAGCGGAGAAGACAATTCATTATGTGAACAGAGAAGGGTGGTCAGAGCATGTCTGCTTCTGTCAGTCTTTTGAGGAGCCCCTGATATGGATGATCAGCTCCCTCAGGGGGTCTTTATTTGGCTATTGACTTTAAGAAACTAAGGAGGGGCATCTCTTTGATGCCTTCTCAAGGCTGTACAGTGGGACCGACTTTGGGCAGACACACACAAACAGCTTGCTCATAGATGCTCATTTTGCTTAACAAAGCAGGCTAGAAGATGTATGTAGGTTAGGCAAGCAAGTACATCTGGTCATGTGCAAGTGACTATGACGGGGCAGAGAGTAGGAGTTGAGCTGGTGGAGCAAAGCTGCAAGGAGAAGGAGGCACAGAGGAGTCTAAGAGGGAGTGAAGTGAGAAAAGCAGCTCAGAGGCAAGAGCATTAAAAGGCATGATGAGCCTTTACAGAAACAGAGGCTAAAGCAGAGGAGAGCCTAGCAAACTGACACCTTTGAGAACAGAACAACTCACAGCTAAGGGAGATGCCGTCTTCATCAGGAGGATGAGGAGCAGAGGGAAACTCACCCTCAACCAGTGCAGGAGGAAGAGATATGGCCTTACACAGGCCATTTTCTCCTACACTGCCCCACTCTGGGTGCAAAAGCCTCCCTGGTTTGGTTAGACTGTCTCTCTTGCTTCAGACTCTGTTTCAGGACTCACTTCCAGCCTATCACCTGCACAGGTTGCTGCCCATGGCATGGACTGCCTCAGGGTACTGCTTTTCTTCTGCTCCTCTTTTTGCCCCTAATGCTTATCTCCCACTTCAATTGTCTCCCTGCAGACACACACATGTGCCATCTAACAGGACTATGCTACTCACATCCATCCTGCCTCAGGACAGTCCAAAGGAGCCAAATGCAGCCCCTGTGGACCATTTGAAATGCTTGCTCTCAGAGTCTTCTTGAAGGATTGCAGGGCACAGTAGGAGCATGGCAGGAGAAGGGTTAGGTGGGAAGTGCAATTGCACAGCAGCCTCAATCCTAGCAAGGCTTGTGTCACCAGTACTGAGGATGAGCAGCAGATTCTCCTCCCCAAGCTCACATAGCATCAGGAGGTCAGGACAGCCAGGGAAGTCCAGCAATATTCTCTGGGGAGGTGGGAGGCTCCCATTAGGGAGTTTGGAGGAGGTGGAGTCTGGGTCTGAGTATGCACACTTCTTCCTGCACCCAGACCTGTTGCTCAGCTGCAGACCTTCTTCCTCCTTGTTTCTTCCAGGTTTGAAAGAGTGACCGACCTGCTCTGATCTGTATATTTCTCTTATTGTTGTGGCATGTACTCGGGGTAGAAGAAACTGGAGGAGAGACTGTGCTTCCTCCTGGAAGGGCAGGCCGTGGGGGTAGGCAGCATGAGACCCAAACACAGGTAATGTCATCCTGGACCCAACCTAGCACACACTGGCATCACCACGGGTGTGACAGCATGGGGACAAGCCAGACCCAAAGCAAAGCTGGAGCTCTGAAGTGTGTTCCACTACCACTGCCCTCCCAAAGCTGCTCTGTCAGTCCCAGTGCTGCTCCTTTTTCCCTGTGTGCACACTCACATAGTAGAGGATGCATCCATACCCTTCCTCCATCTCCAAGCCATGGGCAAGCAAGGCATGAGTGCCAGATGAGGGCTGAGGCGACCCCAGGACATTTTCACAAGTCAGATGATCTTCCTATCACGCATGACATGGAAAGCAATGCAAATTCTTCTCCAGTCCAGCACCCTTTCCTCTCCATTTACCTCTCATCCTGGAAGCAGTGTGCAGCTGAGACCACCCAGCGGTCAGCAACGAGCGTTCCCCCGCAAATGTGGCGTCCCCGAACTTGCAGGCTGGCCTGCCACGGCCACTCGCCTTCCACAGAACTCACACCACCCACAATCCTGCTGAGAGGAGCTTGCAGCCCACAGTCTGAGGAGGAAGAACCACAGCAGGTACTTCAAGGGAGGAAGGACATGTGATACACCGTGCCTGTCCTTCTTTTCCTGCTGAACTGAGTTTGACCTCTAATCCCTTGCCTTACCCAGCCAGTAGATGCTTTCTGTGGGTCTGTCGAGCAGGCTCTCAGCTCCTGCTGATGCCTGCACAGCCTTACATTGCTTCCAAACCAAGGCCATGGGGTACCTAAGGGGCAGCACACTGCTCCTGCCAGGGAACCCCCCACCATCACTCCCTTCCACTGCCCACCAAGCAGGGAAATCAAAACACAAGCTCTTTCCGTGCCAGTGACCATGCAGTAAGGGGTGATTTCCCTGGCTGGAGCCTTATAGGATGGCACTACTTCACAGAAGCCAGCATAGTGATCCAACAGGCAGCCTGTGGGTAGGACCTGGCCTGAGAGACCCATCTATCTGGCCCGCTGCCTCTGCTTGAAGGAGATGGGGAGCAGCTGTCCACAGAGCAAATGTCTGCCTGTGGCTCAGTGCAGTCAGCTGGCTCATTGCTGCTGCCACTGCAGGATGGGAGCGGTGGCACCGCTCCTGTAGGGCTGGAACGGGGAGAAGGTGGTGGAACAAGGGAATATGGGTGCTCATGTTGAGATGATGGGGAGAAAAGGGGAGACTTGCAGCTATGTGGCATCCTGAACCCGCCTGGCTGACACGCAACCGAGCATTTCCTCACCACAGTGCTTCTCGTCAGACAGATCCTTGCAGTCTGCAGTGCTATCACAGAGGGGGTTTGGCTTCTTCACACACGACCCGTCTTCACAGCGGTAGGTGAAAGGACCACAGGGCACCCCTGCAGAGAGGAAAGGGAGCTGAGGGATGGTGGCAAGTTGTAGATACAACCTGAGGTCCTTTGTGTGGGATGAAGAAGGCTACAGAGAGCTTGGGGGATCTTAATAAATGATACCAAGGGATTTCCTGAGAACGCTTGGTCAGCCAGAAGCACTGTGAGCAGACATGTTAACTCCCAGCTGGTGCCCTTCTTTTACAAGAGGGAAGGACACAACAGTCTTGACTTAAGCACAGAGGAAGGTGTTCATCAGCCCAGCACTACCCCCTCTGTACCTTCACTGCACTGCTCCTCATCGCTCCCGTTGGCACAGTCAAGTTGCTGATCACAGACTCTGCTGAACTCGATGCAAGTGCTGTCCTCATGGCACTGGAACTTTGCAGGGCACACTGCGGGAGAGGAAAGCACCCACGAGTCAGGTATGAAAGACAAGGCATCAGGTGTAAATCAGGGTCTTAAGTGCACCAGTAGGCTCTGCAACCTTTTCAACCTTGTAACACGAGCTCAGGATCAGCTCTGTGTAGTTTTTGCCTGCTGATGCTGATATTTACCTTCTCGGGACTTCTTGTCTTGGTGTCAGACCTCCCTCATCGCTATGGACTTGCCTGGAGGTCACTCCCTGGTTACTACCACCAGACCTGGTGTGTTTGCCCTCTTCAGCTTCTGTAGGACTTCATCCTGTCTGTTGAGGTCACTGTTCCTCCTTCCTCGCTGTCACCTTGCCCTGCAGAGCAGCTGTTGCCCTTGCTCTCTGATGGGTAAGACCTGCACAATGGATTCTCAAGGTTCATGAGCTCTGATAGCTGCTCAGGATGGAGATGGGACTAAGATACCTCTGCATCACAGAGTTAGACTTCTGATTACACAGTGGCATTGCTCCGTGTCTGTGCGTGTCTACATGCAATGCCAAGCATGACGGGCCATCGCCTTGGGGCTTTTTCTTACTAGAGCAGCTAGAATTTCTCCAGTAGTTATCACGAAGCTTCCAGATGACTAAAGGGGCAACGTGAGCACTGATGTTAGAGACAGAGACTGTTCCGTGCAGACATGTCATCAATAAGAAGAGATGCAACAGTGGCAAGAGTATAAGAAAGGAAGGAAATCACAGTGTTTCCATTTCCTTTTTCAAATATAAAGAGAGGTTTGAAAACACACAGAAACAAATGAGAACATAGGAAGTTCCACCTCAGCATGAGGAGAGATTTCTTTACTGTGAGGGTGATGGAGCACTGGAACAGGCTGCACAGAGAGCTTGTAGAGATTCCTTCTCTGGAGACTTTCCAAACCCACCTGGATGTGTTCCTGTGTAGTCTGACCTAGGTGATCCTGCTTTTGGACTAGATGTGTAGTCCTGTGTTAGAGCAGATGATCTCTAGAGGTCCTTTTCATCCCCTAACATTCTGTGATTCTATGCTATGGGTCTTCTGTCGAACTGAATGATAGAATGGGGCCAGGAAGCAAACAGGATCCAAGAAAGGATTGGATATTCCTAAGGATGCACATGTGACCATATCTGTAGCAGGGAAGCAAGCAAGCCTTGGTGTCAGAAAGCTAATGATGGGACAGAGTGTAGGTCAGCAAGGCTGCAGACAATGTTAAACCAACCTCAATGATCCTGAGGGAACTCTCTCACTTCCAGCACTGAACTGGAATATCCTTGAGAAAGGTTTCTTCTTCCTTTTACTTCAGATTTTCTATACCTTAATTACAGAATCATAGCATGGATTGGGTATGAAGGGGCCTCCAAAGGTCATCTAGTCCAACCCCTCTACAACAAGCAAGGCCATCACTCACCAGACCAGACTGCCCCGAGCCCCATCCAGCCTGACCTTGGATGGCCCTGGGGATGGGGCCTCCAGCACCTCCCATCTCTAGGCAGCCTGTTCCAGGGATTCCCCTCACTCAGATTAAAGAGCTTTTTCCTGATGTCCAGCCTAGATTTACTCTTTCCTGGCTTAAACCCAACATCATTCCATGCCCTTTGAATGTTCTTTCCCAGCCTTCTCATAGACCTCTTTCAGGTATAGGAAGTTACTATAAGGTTCTCCCAAAGTCTTCTCCTCTTCAGGCTGAACAACCCCAACTCTCAGCCTGTTTTTCTAAGAGAGATGCTCTAGCCCTCTGAGTCTTTAAGAATTGTCTGCTGTTTCTAGTGGTTCAGGGCTCTGTCTGTTAGTAGATGACTAATGAAAAATGATTGCTGGTAGGGACCTCCCATCTCACACCAGGGATGTGAAGAAATGATGTTAACTAGGTGTTCTACTTGAGCCTGAATAGCTGTTCCTATGAGAATAGGTCTACAGAAAAGCTGGGGAGGGGCTTCTTAGGNAGGTCCCTTCTGATCCCTAATGATTCTAACTTATGGCTGATTGAGGACTCCCTAACTGGGACACAGGGGTACAATATGAAAGGGTAAGAATCTGTACAGCACAGTTGTCACAAGTGACCTTTTAAACACAGAACACAGAATAATCCTGGTTGGAAAGGACCTCCTAGATCCTTGAGTCCAATCATGCCCACACCAACAAAAAGCTCAATCCTGAGAGACTGACAAACATAAACTGNAACCCACAACATCCCTGCAGGTAGTTGTAGAGGGCAGTGAGGTCCCCCCCTCAGCCTCCTCTTCTCCAAACTGAACCTACCCAGCTCCCTCAGCCTCTCCTCATACAACTGGTTCTCTAAATCCCCCATGACCTTGGTATTTCTGATGCCAAGTGTTCATGACAACAGAAGGGACTGTAGGCCAGAACAGAGGTTGATTTTCTGCATCAGTTGGGGGAAAGCAGGACGAGGTGGGGGACAGTTTGGTTAGGAGACTTCTTTCAGGCTGTCTGGAGCACTTAGTGCACAGGTAGATGTAGAAGATTCTTGCAGGAAGACTGCACCATGCACAGGAGCAAGAAACGTTGCTGCTCCTTCCTGAGGAGGATGAGGACATTAAGGATGCAGATGCTTAAGCCTCTAGTGGGCAGGTATAAGGTACCTAGTCCAGTTGAATCCTCCCCATCACTCTGTATCTTTGGATGAACACAGGGCTGTGTCCTGCTGAGACCAGGGAGCAACGGGGAGAAGAAATCACTCACCACAGTTTCTCTCATCCAGCCCATTGGGGCAATCTTTGATCCCGTCACAGGCTGGGACACACAAGCCGTTCACCAAACACAGGAACTCCCTGGGGCAGGCTGTGAAACCACCAGAGAGCAGTTATTCACCAGTGACTGGAAATTTACTTGCAGCAGAGCACCATCACTTGAAAGTGGGGCACAGAGCTGCACACCTTCCTGACCACACGCGTCCTGAAGCAGCAGCATGCTGCTGGCACTTGCTGTGCTCCTCAAGATCTGCCACAGCATCTCTGCTCTGAATGAGGACCCAAGCTGTGTCCCAGGGGATGGAGGGTTCTTTCCTTGCTTCTGGTTGTACCAATGGGCAAGAGCCAGGACAACCACCTGCCCGGCGTGCAGCACCTTTGGTTTGACGCTGCATCTCAACACCCGAGTGCTGCAGGAAAGCTGGAGCAGTTTCTCCAGGGTTATTAACCCTTGCCCAGTGTCCCGAAGAGGTTGGTGTTTGACACGTGTTGGGAGGAGCACACACTCAGGGACTGGTGGGCAGTACAGATACCCTTGAGGAAGGTGATGCAGAAGCCTTGGCTGTGCATTTGCATCTGTGCATAGAGAGTGGTTTTATTTGCCTCTCACTTGCACGGATTCCGGGGTGAGCAGTTAACAAACCTCTCTAAGAGCTCTTTAATTGAAAGAAGAGTGGCTTCAAGGCAGATATGGTCTCTCATTGAATTCACAAGGCCAGCTCATGATTGGGGCATGAGGGTGAGAGTGTAGCCAACTCTCTGACCTTGGGTTTTGGTGCATGGATGCTCTGGCAACATGAGGCAGGGTACCACAAGTACAGAAGCATCTTTGTGCATAGATGCTGCATCCTTTGGGGACTGGCGTGTGAACACGTGCCTGCAGGGTGGGTGGCACCTAGGGCTCACAGGATATGTCTTGTGTTTTCCCTAAAACAAGTGCGCAGGGGCTGCTGGAAGCCACCACCCTGCGAAGGAGCAGGGTTGAGGCTGAACTTACGGTCAGATTGGTTGTACAGGCTGTAAGCTGCCTGTACACCAGGGCCGGTCAAGGAGATCTGTGAGGTGAAGGTGATGGTGATGTCAGCAGAGGATGTGACTGGGATCCGCTCAGCATAGGCCTGCAGGGTCCTTAGGCCACACAACCTGGAGAATTGAGAATGGTTTTGGTTAGAAAGGGTCTCTACAATCACTGAGTCTGATCATTAACCCAACTGTCCCAAGGCCACCGCTAAACGCTGTCCCTAAGCTCCAGATCTATGGAACTTGGAAACACATCCAGGGATGGTGATTCTATCCCCTCCCTGGGCAGCCTGCTCCAAGCCCTGATGACCCTTTCCATGAAGAGGTTTTTCCTAATGTGTAGCCTAAATTTCCCCAGTTTAAGTTCCACCTGAGACCCATACCTGGGGGCTTTAACACAAGCACTGGTGGGATGCCTTGGGCAAGGAGGGAAGACAGCAAAATGGAGCAAAGGGGCTTGGTGGAGCTGCAGTGGGAAGGGGTACAAGGACTAAGGGTGGAGAGGAAGCCAGGGAGACAAAATGCTTTAAATATGGTGTGAGATCTAGAGAGAACCTACTGTCTTTGTGTCCAGTTCTGAGGCTCTCAGTTCCAGAAGGACACAGAGCTGCTGGAGGGTGTCCAGCATAGAGCAATGAAGATGATGAAGGAAGTAGAGCAGCTCCCTCATGAGGAAAGGCTGAGGGAGCTGGGTCTCTTGAGCTTGGAGAAGAGGAGGCTGAGG
>VZRI01009521.1:887505-897552 GCA_013397515.1 Upupa epops | reverse complement strand
TGGCAGGGGGATTGGACTGGATGATCTTCCGAGGTCCCTTCTGATCCCTGATGATTCTATGAGTCTTTGGACATTTTCCACTTTCTGGGTAGGTGCTGAACCCAGACCGTGCAAAGCAATTCAGTTCCTACATTTCCCTTCCTAAAGAAGCTCTGTTGCACAAACTGTGACTCAGAGTTTAAGAGAGGAAAGAATAATTGGAAATCCTAAACCTGAGGAACATGGATTATTGATCAGACCCTTCAGAAGAAAAGAAGTCGCCTCCACAGGAGCAGTGGAAAGTTAATGAGAGGGTCTGGTGAAGTTCTAGAAGGAAATAGGTAGTTTTGCAGTAAGTGGGAGGAAACCCAAAAGCCATCCCTCCATCTCAGAACCTGCTCTGAGGAGATGGCAGCTCTCAGTCCTTTGCACCTGGGCAGTGGTAGCCAGCAGCCCCAACCACGTGTGGATGCTAATTTGGAGAAGTCCTGCAGGGGGAAGTGACTGTAGTCAGAGCAGGAGGACGTGGAGCTAGGCTGAAGATCTGCACGGAGGAGGATGCCAGGCAATGGCACACACAGATAATATTGCAGAGGTGGTGACAGGCAGATTTGCAAACACAGGAGATGTGGGAGGACACCCAGGTTACACACAGAGGAGAAAGCTAGGAAGCCTTGGTGCAAACAGTGAGACAGAAAAGGCAGGCAGGCTGGTAGCTTGAAGCAAATCTGTGGCAAATTTGCTCACTGGGGAGTCTGTGAGAGGGAAAGACTGAAAAAGAAGTAGAAAAGTAAGAGAAGGCAGCACAGTGTCCACTGAGGGTGGTGACAGGCTCTCCTTCCTCAGACCTAATGGCTGAAACGAGTAAGGAAGCTGCAGCAGTTTAATCCTGGGTGGGAAATAAGAAACAGAGGCCAGGACCTGGGCACGCACCTTCTGTTCTGAATTATCCACTGGCCTTGGGTACAGGGCAGGTCGTTCTTCTGTCTGCTGAGTGCATAGGCATCAAACCACAGGGTGACTCCGTAGTCGAGGGATGGGACCTGCAAGGAGGTCCAGAGCAGAGTGTAAATGGCTCCTGTTGGTACTGCAGCACGCTCCAGGGTAGATGTGAAGGGTAGAGGTGCCAATTCACACACTGCAGGCCAGAAGCAGCCACCCTTTAAACTGGGGCCATGCCGCAGCCCAGGATGGCTCTGCTGTGGTCTCAAAGCATGGTCAGTCTTAAAAATTTCTAGCAATCTCATTCTTCCTTGAAGAACAAAATTTAGCCTTACAGAGATAAGATTTAGACTAGATCTAAGGAAGAATGTTGTTCTAAAAGGGAACAGGTTGCCCAGAAAGACAGTAGAAACCTCATCCCTGGAAGAATTGAAGGTCAGGTTGGCCTGAGCTCTGAGCAAGCTGCTCTAGGTGGAAATGTTCCTGCTTGCTGTAGCAGGGTTAGGTTAGGGTGTTCTTTAGAAGTCTCTTCTGTCCCAAACCATTTAATAATTCACTCTGGAGGCCAGATTCATCCTCAGCTGTAGTGTCCTTGTGCCAACAAGCAATGCTCATCCTTCCCCTTCAGAAAAACACATTATGTGCAGGCTAGGCAGGCTGCCACTCTCTTCTTGCTTCTTAGGGTGATCTGACCGAGAGCTTTGGCTGTACCATCCCCTAATGTGGGGAGCACCACATGGATTTCAGGGACTGGGTGGATGCTCTTGTGGAAGCTGGCTCTTACCGTCATGTGCCAGGTGCACTGCGTGTTGGGCGAGTAGTAGCTGGGGTAGTGCGGAGTGCCAATCTTGCCCTGCAGCTCCAGGCCCTTCTGCAGAGTTATATTCACTTCACAGGCTGCAAATACAGACATTCAAAGCCCTGCTACCTGTCAGCTCAACCTCAACCTGGGGATGCCATTTTTTCATCCCATTGTACGAGGGGAGAAAGGGGCTCTAAGGTCTGATGCTAAAGGTGATTCGGATGTTCTGCCACCCCCCTTCCAGGGGCCATTTCTATCTGGCAAGACCTTTAGCCTCCTCCTCTTGCACTGAGAACAGCAGAGTTAGCATACACAGCTGCTTTAGACTCAGCATTTATCTGGAAGTGAATTTGGATAGGGTGTCTGGGCGACATGGACTAGAGCCTGGCCTTCTCTTCAAGTATCACAACCACTCAGGCTATCACTCAATGTCCAGGCTACATCTGGTCTGTCCATGCATGAGCGCTTGGCCTTCTCTTCAAGTATCACAATCACCCAGGCTATCACTCAGCCTCTGCTTGCCTGACCTTGGGTTGTAAAGACTTGATGTACAAACTGAGCTGGGGGACGAACACCTAACCTGTTCTACACTCCTTGAGGTCTATAATGATTTCTGCTCCTAATGGGGACAGAGCACCTCTAGGAGCTGTGATGGTGTAGGAATGAACCCGTCTCCCTCTTGCACCCTCCTCCAGCCTTCCTCACCTTTGAGGGGCACCAGCTGTGCTGAGAGGATGAAGGGGTCATAGTAGCTGTACAAGGCTTTCTTCCACACAATGGACATGACAGGGCCAGATGAAAGCACTTCCACCACGGGCTCCTGCCGGCTGCAGCCATAGATCCTCAAGGGAAACAGATGAAAGGGTGGGAGTGAAGGAATCAATAAATGAAAGGGAAGAAAAAGAGCAACAATGGAGGTCTGTGCTGCCCACAGACACACCTGCTGTGTGGCACTAACTGAATCAAACACAGGGCCAGCAGAGAGCCAGCTCGTGCTGCTGCAGTCTCTCAGATTGCACATCTGGCTGCGTGATATCCCACATCAGTGACTTCAGCTGATCAGCAAGAGGCAGGTTCTGCATCAAAGAGATTTCCTCTGATGTAGTAGTCTAGCACCTTCTCTTGCTGTGCTGTGTCATGCCAGCCTGCCTGCCTTTCCTGCTGTGCTCAGGAGCTACCTACGAGGTGATGAGGTGTTTCTCCAGGGGCCCAGCAGCATCGTACATAGCCAGGCGGTCCCTGCAGTCTGGGAGAGTCCACTCCAGGCGTAGCTTAATCATGTAGCCCTGGAGGCCTTGGAGGTGCCAAAGACAACTGGAGGCCAGGTAGTCAGGACCCTCCAGCCTTAAGATGTCATCCTCCTGGACATGGCTGTATCTGTAGCAACCTGAATCCAGGAGAAAGATAGAAGGATTTAAACCTCAGGGTGATGTAGATGGAGGCAAAGGGGTCTTGGGTGCAAAGGAGATTAAGCCATGGGATTGTCACTTGGGATATCAGCGTGAGCCTGATCTCAGGGTTAAGTTTGACTCATCCCAGTGATCTCAGTTAACTTTTACAGATGTTGTGGTGGCACCAGTCATTTCATAGCATTGCCCCAGTTTTTCTAAGAACTGCCCCCTCTTCCATGGTTACGTGGTTAAGCTGATACTACCACAGTCCTTAAATATAAGCAGAGCAGAGTTACCTTACATTGGCTTTATTTTCCTTTTCACCCCTTTCTCCTCTGACCCCCATATTATTCCTGACCTTACAACCCCCTCAAAACCCCTTGCAACTGGCTTCCAGATCAGGATTTTTGAGTACAAGTCAGCTTGAAGATGAGTTTCTAACAGCCTGTCTGAGGCAAGCTGCCAGGCACAGCTCTTACAACACTGCCTGAAAGCATCTTCAAATATTGCTAAGACAACAGACCCCTAAGCGACAGCACATCCCGTGCAGAACCACACAGGAAAACCCTTCCCACTCAGGAGAATTTCATTCCAGAAGCCTGGAATTAATATTACTAGTACACCAAGCTCTTTACGAGGACTCCTTAGGACTAGAACAAGGCAGTTGCACTGCCCCTGGAAGCTGGTATCTCTGTGCAGTGATGTGCTACTGAGGCAGAGGGGTAGGGATGCTCAGAGCAGTCCAGCACAGAGCTGTGTCACACTGTAGTTAGGATCTAGCCGAGCAGTGTCATTGTTTTTCCCTTTGCTACTGTTCTCACATCCCCTTCCCAGGCTTTACAACTCCAGGAAGCCAATGGGTTTTGTGTCACACTGTAAAAATCCCTCCCGTAAAGTCACAAACTCAAAAGCAAAGGAAAAAAAATCGCCTACCCAGAGTGGATTTCAGCACTATTATGTCTTTCACACTGGATTCTGTCAGAAAGAAAATATATAAAGGAAGATAAACAAAAGTATAAACTGGTAGTATCTGCATGCTAACATGGCAAGTGACAGCCCCCTTTGTGGATGGTTCCCTTAGGAGAGAACTTCAGCCCAGGGCATTCTCTGAATGCTTCTGTTTCAGCCATGTATTCCACACCCCATCACTCTGGCCTCTGCCCCAAATCCAAGAGTTCAAGTTCATGCTTTCCTGCTCCTCTCCTTCAAATAACCCTCACTGAAAACTATGGGAATTACTGAGAGTGGGGAAGAAGGTCTCTTTCAATGACCGCTGGTTGATGAGCTACTCAATATCCTTGTGGAGTCCACCTCTGGATGAGGGAGATGCAAATTCAGCCACCAGCTATGACTACAAATGTGTGCAAAACAGTCACAGGGTGGACAACACTTTTAGGAGAGCTGGGCTTTGTTCCAGCCTCGCAGCTGAACTGGAAGCAGCCAGAGATCAGGTGCTACTGGGAATAATTGCCAAAATAAAAGGCACCGTGAGGTCAATTGGGTGTGAGAATAGCTGTTGAGGGTTTGTCTAGGTCAGAGCTTTGGGCTTTGTGATTCTGTAGGGACAACCGAGCAGTGTTGTCATGGCAAAAACAGATGCTATGGAAAAGATGATCCTACAAGCATAAGGCAGGCTCCTAGGGAAGCTCATGTTCTGCAGGGAGGGACATATGCTGAGCACGTATTAGGTACTCTTATCTGTAGGTAGGAAAACAGAGTTCCTGTAAGGACAAGGAAGGGCTGAATTCTTTGAGGGAAAGGAAAAGCTAGTGCCCTGGGGTGAGAGTGGTTATTAGCAGAAGCAAAGGCTGGAGAGATTCCTGCCCTGGTCAGTGGTTTGCATCTCTGGGTCTCAAGGTAGGCTGCATTGGCAGCTAAAGTCAGAGATAAGCGGGTCAGCAGATGAGCCTATCCGAAAGCAATGAAGTGCTAATGACTTGTTATTAACTATCAATCTTTTCAATCCAGTTCAGACCGAGTGAAGCCAGAGGTTAAATCACTGGCTACAACTACAACCGGTGCTTTAATTCCAAAATAGAAGGAAGTGTGGTCTGCTGAAATGAATAAAGCAGTGAAACAGATGTGGAGGGAATTAGAGGGAACAGCTAAAAGAATGGAATAATCATTTATATTTATGAGTTGTGTGATGAAGTGACTAAATACACAGAAAATGTTAGACGGGCTGACTTGGAAGCTTTTAGCATATTATGGTATCTTAAAAAACTAATCTAAATTGGCTGAGAGGAAGGATTGGTATGCTGACAGCAGATTGTAAGCAGAAGTGACTAATGCTAACTGCAGGAGGAGGTGTCTTCACTAGATGCTAAAGCAGCTTCAGAACAAGATCTCTTCAGAACAACATGCATCTGGAGTACTGTGTCCAGTTCTGGGTCCCTCAGTTCCAGGAGGACACAGAGCTGCTGGAGGGTGTCCAGCGTAGAGCAACCAAGATGATGAAGGAAGTAGAGCACCTCCCTGATGAGGAAAGGCTGAGGGAGCTGGGTCTCTTTCTTTGGCTTGGAGAAGAGGAGGCTGAGGGGGACCTCATTCATGTCAATAAATCTGTGAGGGGTGGGTGTCAGGAGGATGGAGCCAGGCTCTTCTCAAGGTCATCTGGTGGTAGGACAAGGGGCAATGGGTGCCAGCTGGAACAGAGGAGGTTCCCTATCAATATCAGAGGGAACTTCTTCCCAGGGAGGGTACTGGAGCACTGGAACAGGCTGCCCAGGTGGTAGTGGAGTCTTCTTCTCTGGAGATGTTCCAGACCTTCCTGGCTGTGTTCCTGTGCAACTTGGTCTGGGTGATCCTGCTGTGGCAGGGGGATTGGACTGGATGATCTTTCAAGGTCCCTTCCGATCCCTAGTGATTCTATGGTCTGGATAAGGGACTGAAAACCATTTTGAGGGAATTCAGTTTTGTCTGGGGACACAAAACCAAATGACTCCTGAAACAAAACAATTGAGAGGTGGAGTGGAACTTAAACAGAATAGGGGTGGGGTTCTATTACAATGAGAGTCACCTTAGAAAAATGTAAGAGAACATGTCTGGGGAAAGAATAAAACTTGGAGATGGAAGAATTCCTGAGAAGAAGAAACTTGGCAATGAGAGTCCCAAGGGGAGAAAAAACCCACAACGTATTAAAATTCCCCTAAGACTTAGGGATCTGTGAGAGAGATCAGAGCAGGCTGGATCTGTCTCATTATGAAGACCAAATACAAACCCAATTGAACTTGGATGCATTGATCCTTAATCCTTTATCTAAAAAGTATTCTGGAGCAGGTCTGTGGCGGTGGCTGTGATCTTCATTCATTATTCAATAAATAAGCAGTAAAATCATACACTGGGAACTGAAGCAGCAACAATGCTTTGTCTCAGAGGAAGACAACTAGTGACTCAGGTACGTTGGTTTTTGTTCTTCTCTCAATCAAGTAGCCTGGAATAATCTCCCAAAGGAAACTAGGAATTCTAATTACTTGCTATTTTTGAGTTGAGATGATCAAAGTCACGACCGGCATAAGATCTTACTCCACAGAAGCTAAAGCCGATGGGAGAAACAAAAGTTTACTTAGCTGGTCGTAGTCAGCTCTATCTCCAACAACCTTTAATTCTTCAAAGGAAGGATACTGTCTTCTAACCAAACTTCAGTTCTCTTCTGTCATGCAACTGTAGCTCCCAGTCCTCTCTTTTCCCCCTGTTGTCTTCACGTTTGCTCTCTTTCAATAGCGACTTCTGGCTTTTTCTTCTAACCTCCACTGAGTACCTGTAAACCTCGGAGCACTTCTGACTGCTCAGGCCACCGCTGAGCAGCTGGTACTTACCCAGCAGAACCAGTGAGTCTGGGTTGACTCTGTACTCCATCTGGTAGGACAGGCTGCCTGAGCTGTTGAAGCTGGCCGACAGCTTTTGGCGGAGCACTGTGTTCACCCTCTCAGCAGTCATCTCCTTCTGCTGACTCTCAGGGATTTGGAGGACAAACCAGAAGAAGAAGGTCAGAGCCCCTTCCCTAACAGAGAAAGAACACATTAAATATCCTCTTTCTTAGCCTCCAGAATCACTGGAGAGATTAAACCCCACAACCTCCACAAACCAGGCATACTATGTGGACTTTCCACCTCATTGCTGTGGCCCAGAGGGACCGCTCTGAGTGGGACAGGAGAACTACTATGTCCTTGGTGCTAGTTAATGCTCAGTCCATGGAGATGGAGACTTTTTTATACCATCTGGCTTTAGTGATGATCATAGGTGGTCAAATTAATGTGATAATTAATCAAGAATGCTCTAATGAGTAGTCTCATTTCAGGTAGACAAAGCAAAGGATACTACTGACCATTACTACTGACCAGGGGTTGAAAAGAAACACTCAAGACTTCATTGTCTCCCCTCCCAGTGAAGACAAGTGGATGATTTCTGACTCAGTACCTTACCACAAGCCATTAATGCTGGGCAGGCTCAAGCTGCAGGAGACTGTGCCTGGGAGAGCTCAGTTCAACCAACTGGCAGAGAAAATGGGCTGGGGGAGGCGGAAGAGATGTTGAAACAAACCTTTGTTCAGAGGAAGAATTGCAAGTGAAACTTTTCTTTCCCCCAGTTTAAAATGGAGTTTATATCAAAATCAGAATTGTCCTTAAAGGAAGGAGAAATTTAGGAGTAGGTTTTTTATGGCTAAAAAAGATTCAATCAGAAGCAAGTACGTATGTCAGGCTAGGAGCTAGTCCTGCTTTCTTGATCTACTGTGGGACTACAGCTTTGCAGGTCCTGTTCCACTGGTAGCCTATACTCAAGTGGACCATGCCTCTTGCCTTGAATAACTTTTCCATGGTGCATTCTGGCCTCTCCCTTCTGGGGTCTGGAATCAGGCCATGCAATGACTTCCTTTAATTAGACAGATTAGTTATCCAGCTGTTTGGTTTATACTGAGAATGCAAACCCCCTTTCCCTCTGGCCCTGACCTCCCAGTTCTTCCCAGTTAATTCTTTTCATCACTGAAAACATTCTGTGTTTTGGCTTTTGATCATGACCTTGAGTTCATTTTGAAATGAACTTCAAAATATCCCCACCTCAGTCATGCTGGAATCATTCTGGATCTGGACTGCCCAGCCTAACTTAGACCTCCTAGTGGGGACTGCAGCAGTTTGTCACAGCTGGAATTCAGTGAAACCAGAGTACAGTTGACTGGAAGCTTTCATATTCAAACAAGAAAATATGCTGTGGGTGCTACTCACCCAAAGGCATACACTGTGCTAGAGTTGTAATATCGACCCAGCTCTGTGGCACCAATCAGTTCCTTCATCTGCAAGGAGAATGTTGTCAGATAACCATTGTGCAACGTTACAGTGGCAAAGGACAGACGGCCAGCCCTACGTTTCATCCCTCTTGCTGTATAGTCCCACCAAGTCCGTCATTTGGATGGGAATACCTGACCCCTTCCTACTCACTGAGCTGCCCGAGGGCCAGCTCTGGTCATGAAGTTGCTCTCACCATCTTCTGGAGCTTAGTTGACTCCAACCAAAAGGCTCTGGACTCCACCTGCCCAAGTTCTGGGGAGTACTGGCGATTGAGGACCTGGAGGCTGCCACAGTAAAAGTGCAGGATGGCTGGTTCCAGGTGCCATGGTCTGTAGTCTGCCAACAGAAGACACTACTGGATGACCTTGCCAAGATGCAGGACAGATGGGTTTACCCCTACAACTGTAAAGATCACCCAGAGTCACTAGCCCAGCTTTGGGCTGGGCATTGCCTTGACTACATCCCCTCCACCTCCTACCTGAGGACAAACCATTGAATGTTTACCTAGGAAATACCAGGTTGCTGCAGCAGCTCCAGCCAGCAAAAGAAAGGCTATCCCAAGGAACACATAGCGGAGGCAGTCACGTGAGTTAGTCTCTGATCCATCCTTTGAGAGAGAGCTGGTGTCTTCCTCCTGTCCCTCGGCCTCCATTAGGGGCATCTAGTGATACAGCACAGCATGGTCAGGCTGAGTTTTCTGCACCCCTCTCCATCTATCTCCAGAGGCACTCTGCCTTCTCTGTGCTTCTCTTCCAACACCTATAGCCCAAACAGATCTGCACGCTAACCATCAAAGACTTTGCTGAGTGCAGATGCGACTAAAACTCCTCATTCAGTGGGATCAGGCTTCCAGGACACTGTCCTGTCGATGCCTCCTGGTCATCCCTCAAGAGTCAAAGCCATTTCCTACATTTTGCTTCTGCTGAACCAACAAGTGAACACAAAAATTAATTTCTCCAGAGACAAACCCATTCCTAGCCTGGGAGGACAGCACTTTCAGACCGGTATTTATTGACCTAGAAATTGAAGCAATAGAAAACCCATGACCTCAAATGCACACACAAGTTGCACAAACCAGCCACACACTGGGAGCCTGAACTTGAGCTTTAGCTGCTGTGCCATTTGGCTCCTGGATCCTAAAAGCAAGCAGACCTTGCCACTCCCACCAAGCCACATGGCCCACACTAGTCCTGACACACTCACTGAGCTAGATAGGAGACAGCAATTGGAAAAACCACCCTCTGCTTGTGCCAGGGGACACCCTTGGTCTTCTTTTGCCCATTGTCTTCTTTTGCTTCTTCCTGACAGAAAGTTCCATCTCAATGTGAGAAAAGATTTCATAAAATCATTAGGGATCAGAAGGGACCTGGAAAGATCATCCAGTCCAATCCCCCTGCCACAGCAGGATCACCCAGACCAAGTCGCACAGGAACACAGCCAGGTGGGGCTGGAACATCTCCAGAGAAAGAGACTCCACAACTCCCTGGGCAGCCTGTTCCAGTGCTCTGGTACCCTTCCTGGGAAGATGTTCCTGCTGATATTGATAGGGAACCTCCTCTGTTCCAGCTGGCACCCATTGCCCCTTGTCCTGTCACCAGATGACTTTGTGAAGAGCCTGGCTCCATCCTCCTAACACCCATCCCTCACA
>VZRI01009521.1:860191-887061 GCA_013397515.1 Upupa epops | reverse complement strand
CTTCTCTGGAGACTTTTAAGACCCATCTGGATGCATTTCTGCGTAACCTGCACTAGGTTTTATGATCCTGCTCGAGCAGAGAGATGTGACTTGATGACCCCTGGAGGTCCCTTCCACCTCCTAATGATCTGTGTATTCCCTACACTCTGAGGGTAAGGAATGCTGCTGCTCAAGAGAACTGTGTTAGTCTGTTATCTCACCCACCTTCCTTCCACCCCAAAGGTTTTCAGTCTATTTCATGGCTGGAAAGTACACACATCCAGAGGTCTTGGGGAGTGCCTGTCCTCTGCCTACCTGTCTGAGAGTCACCTCTGTGCCCATGGGCACATGTGACCATGAGGGCACGAGTGCATGGGAAGGACTTGCTGCAGACGTGGGAAGAGATGGTTGGCCTCATGCACATTTTAGCCCTTGTGGCTGCCATGAAGCATTCGTACAGCAGGAATAGGTTATCTTCTCAGACCCATTGCTTTCCCCAGTTACTGAGCTCCCTGCCTCTCAACATAGAAAAACACTTGCAGAACACAAGCACCCAGTAACTCCCTTTGGAACATTACAGAAAGAGGGATTCAGTTAGCTGTTACAACCCAGACAGCTCATTCATCCATGGATGCCTCATCCAGATGCCTAGGTATGGAAAGGCTTAAGGTGTAAGCAAACAACCAGGCCAACAATGTAGGCTTCTCTATGAATCTAGAAGGGGCTTCCAAAGCTACCTGGATTAGTCAGGCACGGCTGTCCAGTCATCATTTAAGACCTTACTGCTTCCTTTTATGCTGAGTCTCAGATTTATCCAAGACAAATAGCAGAGGATGTTTATTGCTTGACTTGAAGACTGGATCAAAACTACTGCCTTCTTTCACTTCACTTTTTGTTGAACAAAGATTTAACACTCTCTTTTGCAGGAGGTCACTTCAAAGTTCTTTTAGTTTCACTTCTTAACAACTCAATAAGCTCTCTATTGCAAATTACTTTAGTACAACAAGTACTGGACTAACAGTTCTGAGGACTAAATGACCCCCTGAATAGGGGGCTGGTGAGTCTGCCTCATGATGAGAGGTTGAGAGAGATCATAGAATCAACATCATCATTAAACCAAGCTTGGTGAACATCAGCCCCTCACCTAGTCAGTCTGATACACCCTTCTGAGAGACAACCAGTACAGACAGGCCCAGCACAGACTGCTCTGCCCTCTCTTGCTTCTCACGGGTCACCGTTCTGTGTAACCCCTGGGGAGGATCTCCACCTCAGTGAAACAAGCTGGGCAGCCAAGGGTAGCACGGGCTACTCTGTGCTATTGCAGCATCCCTTCAGAAACAGCAGGCACAAGCAAAGAACTGCAGATGGAGGGGAGAGTGCTAAAAGGCAGGGAGAAGCAGCAGAAAAGCTTCTTTATTAAAGGATTGACAGTAGGCACTGGAGTTTCCCCCAGAGCTGCAGACCTACCTTTGAAGCCTGCTAACGCCTGTGTCGCCTGGTCCACACCCCTTTCACAAGCCAGCTTGCACGCACATGGAGGGGGACGAGAGTAGGACATCTATTTACCCAAGCTCAAGGTCTTCTCAGTGATCAATAACCTGCTGCCATCTCCCTTCAGCTTGGCCTTTGTCCCGCACTGTCCTGCTGCGAGGGGTCAGTGTAGCCTGTACAGTAGCTTTTTCCTTTCCTGCACCTGGGGTTTCCAAGCCTTGCAAAGCAAAAAGATCTGTAGGTTGAGCAGGGAGAGCTAGAAAAAGTCAGGTAGGAGCACCTCTAGCTGTGCAGAACAACCCAGGAGGCCGGTGCAGGTCTTACATTGTCCTCCTCAGGAGACAGGGAGTTGCTGAGCAACTGCTGTATTTCTTAGCTACCCTCCTCAGCCCCATTGGAGGGAGAGGCAAAAGGCAGGGTGTGTGCTCTCGGGCACAGGAATGGAGCAGATGCTGTCTGAGTGGCAGGTGTAGATCGTTTGAAAGAGCAAAGATGGTAGTAAACAGCAGGTCCGGTTACCACAGTGATGCTGCAGTTGAAAGCAAAGCACTGCTTTTCTCAGTCTTGACCTGCAAGGCTCTGTCTGGTCTTCTTGCTGCCCAATCTCCCAACACTGAGCTCCCAGCACTCTGTTGCAGGGCCACTCACTTCTCCCTGCAGTATCTGCTTTTCTTCTAATCCCAGTCCTTCTCACCTTGCCCTCACCACACTCTGCTCACAGTCCTGCAGCTCTTTACCTCTTGTTTTTCCCAAAGCAGCCACCCTCCAGCTAGAACACAGTATATAGAGGTATTCTGTCAATAAATAGGCACTGGGGGTGGGGATATGGATGACTTTTGACCCCGAGGTTGAGCTTTGGTCAGTGGCATTCACCTGGGGCAGGGCTCTTCTGGGCTCTTTTGAGCAGCTGGGCAGGGTTAGCCGTTTACAGCTCTGCCACTGGTTGATGTCTAGGCACGCATGAAGACCAAAAGCCATGGCTGTAGTTCCCTCCCGGTGGATTGTGGCAGATAAATGTTAAACGGGAATGAAAAGCTGCAGAATTAGGCTGGGAATGTGTCAGTGTGGCTATGCTGACTAACTCGTTGCTGGGCAGAAGGGAAACTGAGGCACACAATAGCAATATTAAAAGCTTTCAGAGCTGCTCAAGAGATTGAGAGACCAGATTTCATTTTACAAATTGATTTTGAGATAAAATTTCCCCAGATATCTGGGGACTAGCTGCATCTAGAGGCACACACACACACACACATATATATATATATATATGCATTTGTATATGGCTTTCCCAAGCTTGCACTGTGAAGGGTTGGCACAGTGGCTCAGAACCCAGCTGCGGGTATTTCCCAGTGCCAAAGATCTGACTTTTTTAATATCCAGCTTTCCTGGAAAGAAGCATTATCATTCTCTGGTGTTTTCAGAAGAACAAAAAGAAAACCCCCTCAGAATCTCAATCTAATCTATCTCCACAAGAATACCACATCTATTACCACAGGCTTTTGAATCAACCAAGAACCCAACACTTTTATCAGATCTGACTTTAAAAGTGCTCCCTTTCTGCAGGAACCCTTTCCTTACTGCTGCTCCACTCTCAGCAAAGAAAGAAGGGATGTGGCAGGGAGCTGGGAATGACGGTGCCTATTTATGCACCAGGTATCTTGGAATGAGGGAGATGAGAGATACGACAGCTGTCTTTGCTATCTCTGAGCTTAAGACTCGTGTCTGTGGCTCTTAGCTCAGTATTTTGCACACAGTGCTGCAGTTTAGCTTTGCCTGTGGTCCTGGTGGCCGTCCCCATAGTATTCTCTTGTGGTTTTGTGAATTACACTCTATATGTTCTCATTGGCTTGAGACGAGACTGCTCCCAGCATGACATTTCCAAAGTGCTTTTGGGGAGCCAGCAGAGAAAGGGCCCCATCTCACCGAGGGTGTTATGACTTCAGTATTCACAACCTGGGTTACTCACTTTTGAGACCACATGATCTTTTCTTCCTGGAAGAAGGGTCCGGTTATCGCCAGATCTGATGTTGAGCGCTTCCTGCCGCAGTGTGTCACACATTCACGCCCAGTGTGGCTGTGATGGCAATGCTAACAGCCTGCCACTTCAAAAGCTGTCAGCGATTTTCACAAGGAGGAGGAAAAGTACTGAGCCAGCAGGATGGTCCTCAGGGGCTTGCACAAGGATCACCTCTAACTCTGCTTTTTGTCTGGGGTAGCTGAGGTCCTTGGGGGAGGAAGGAGGAAGAAAGGCTAAAGTATACTGGTCCAAGCAAAGCTTTGCCTAGTCCTGTAGTCAAAAGGCTGTTAATCATTTCCACCCATCCCCAAGGAACAGAAAAACCCTGCAGAGTCCTTAATAATTCTTTTATTTACAAAGAGGCAAACGGTTTTCTTTTGTACTCATCTTAGCAGCAAGATTAATAGAAAAGCTTATTAGTACCTACATGGGGACAGGTTAACCGTCAGCACGACTAGGCTCCTCGTCCCATGTAAGGTAGCAAATTGCCCTTTAGAGGCGAGGGATTTAGCATCTCTTTTTTGAAGTTTCATCTGGGAAGATGCTTCAAGCACAGCAAACTGCTGGGCAAACCTTGTGCTTCCTTATCCGGGAAGCTGCGGGGTCTTCGTCACTTGCTGTCTCCTGGAGATGACAAAGTGCTCCACATCATGATGAAGGTAGTGAAGAAGCTGATGAGAAGAGGTGTAAAGCTACCCAAGCTCTCTTAGCTGCAGGCAGGTTCAACTCCTTTGAGCAGCTCTTTAGCTGGGAGTCGTTGAGGCTGCACAATGCAGGGTCAGGTAAAACACTGTGGGAGCTGGACGAAGGGGAAGCTTCATGATTGGCAGAGGAAGGGAAGAATTAGTTCTGGGTGATACTCTTAGGGATGACACAAGTCTGAACAAGCTCTCTATAGCCTTAACCTTTTGGATAGAAAGACTTGGAGATCTTTAGCCCAGGGCTGGTATTTCCCACTGCTGAATAATCCAGAAATAAGGCAGCAAAGCAGGCAGCCAATACAGATGTTGAATACAGGGATGGATGTGACGAGAAGAGCCTGTTTTCCTTTGCCTCACCACTTTTCTTCTGTGGTGCCCTGCTTTTCTCAAACAAGATCAGCAAATGCAGAGAGAAATGGAAATTAAAAGAAAAAAAGAAGTAGTATTTACTACCCCAGTCGCTGTGAGTGGACTGAGGTTTTCTTTTCAGCAAAGGTGCTGATTCGTGGGTTCGTTTTCTGGGCTCATTGGCCACATCTTGCTGCTAATTTGGCAACGGTTTCCCTTCAGCAATGGAAGGAATGGGCAGCAGCCTTGTGATGTTTTCCACTAATACAGGATGTGGGATGAACTATTCTGCAATCAGCTTATCATAGTCAAATAACTCTATTTTGCCAGCAGGGCAGAGAGACTTTCAATTTCGTGAAAAATATTGCAGCAAGAATGGGAAACTGTCTGTTCTTTCTACTGCCATCATCAGGGGAGGAAAGAAAGGAGGGGGGGAGGGGATTTCCCCAGTATTTTTAACCCAATAACGGGGATTTCTTTTCACATTGTACTGCTTAGACAGCTGGCACAACCGTGTCTCTGAGCTGGCCTTAGAGACTTGAGTCTGAGCTGGACTGAGTGGCTCAGACTGTAATGTCTTACTAAAACCTGAAGTGAGGGCATGACAGGAAAACAGCATCCTTGGTCAGTCAGGAGGAGAGGCCTTTAGCTCTTTCACCTTCAGCCCCAGCACTGACTGGCAGGGCTAATGTCCCCTCACAAAATTTCATACCCCTTCAGGTCTTTTTCCCTCCCACTAGAAATCTGTAGGCTGGGATAAAGCAAATAGCAGGGGCATTGGACTAGATGAACTTTCAAGGTCCCTTCTGATCCCTAATGATTCTATGATTCTATGAAATAGACCATGTGTCTGCTCAGCCTATAGGCAGAGTACAGAGATGGGCTCTGAGACAGAGATGCAGAGTATGGAAGTGCTGGCACAACTTTCTATGGGGAGCTGGAAAGGAAAAAACCAAGCTGGTAAAGTTTGGAATGGCACAGATTGAGCTCTGTGGGAAGAGGTTTCTATGCCACTGGATCAGTGAAAGCAGAAAAGTAGGTTGGGTTATGAAGGTGAGTCGCTGTGGGCCAGCACACCTACGAATCAGGCTTCTACATCCCTGTTACCTGCATAGCTATTGACCACCTCTAACGTGCCTTTATCCTTCTCCACGTGTTGCTTTACTGCCTGCTAGCCCAGCTGTCCATGCAAAATGCCCTCTATATTTCCAGCAGTTTGTTGCACCAGTGCTTTTCCTCGGGAACTGGTGCTACCTCTGTAGCAGCCATGAATTCACCCTTCCCCATCTTATCCCGTTCCTGTTCCTGCAGCCCGCTGGATAATTGTGCCTCATTAAAGCACAGTCCCAACGGGTTTCATGCTGAAGTCACATTCCTGTCCTGAATACAGTAACTGTCTTTCTAGCCTTCCTTGTAGGGAAGGCCTTTCCCACCTGTGGGTTTTCTCCCCGCAGATGCTATACAGGCTCCAGGCTGTACTGGCTCTGGAGGTCCTTGAGAGAAAGGAAGGCCTTTCCCACCTGTGGGTTTTCTCCCCGCAGATGCTATACAGGCTCCAGGCTGTACTGGCTCTGGAGGTCCTTGAGAGAAAGGAAGGCCTTTCCCACCTGTGGGTTTTCTCCCCGCAGATGCTATACAGGCTCCAGGCTGTACTGGCTCTGGAGGTCCTTGAGAGAAAGGTAGACACCAGTGTTTGGGATCTGGCTGGAGAAGGCTTTTCTGCAAGGATCCTTATCTTGCCTTTGTCTTGGAGATTGAGGCTGAGAGAAAAAAGAGGTAGCATGTGGTGCTGGCATACAGGGGTCAATCAGGGGGTCTGCTTTCCTGCTTCCCTCTGTTGCATCAATAGCATCACTGTCATGAGGGTCCAGTGGGTCAGGACAGTCAGAGTCTGGCTGGCACAGCACTTCAGCAGGCTGTAAATCTGCTACATCTGGCATCTTCTCAACCTGTTCCAGAGCTCGTGTTGGTGAGGTATCTTCACTTGACTGGAGATCCTCAGAAACAGCCGTGGCCTGATGGTCTTCACTGTCTCTCTCTTCCAGAAAGGTGGTGTTTTGGAGCTCCTGTGTCACCTTAACACTGTGAAGGAAGTTGTGGGACAACACGGGCCTGTCCTCTACCAGTGAGCATAGGTCTGGGGTGGGGAGAGCACGGTAAAACTCACCACCCTCACTGCCACTGCCCTCCTCCGTGAAAGGCTCATAGGTGAAGTAGACCTGACAGGGCTCAATCTCAAAGGAGTTGGGAAGGTGAAAAAAGAAGTAGCCTTGGTTGGTGAAGCAGCTGGATACAGAGTGCCCACTGGTTTCCAAGGGAGGGTCAGGAGTCAGGGTTCCCTTGGAAAGTACAAACTGGGATTCCTGGTCATTTTTCTGCATCACCTCGAGCATAGAGATCTCCGGGGTTGTGCTGTTCACACAGAAGGAAGATGTGGAGAATGGGGAGGAGAGCCATTTCTGATGGGGAATAAAAACAGGAGAGAAACTTGTTATGCTCGAAGTACAACACTCAGTGAAGAAGCAAAGGCTTCCTCCCCATCCAAGCAAGAGTTGCTGGAGGTGATGGGGAGGAAAATTGACATTCATGATGTCTCATCTGCAGGATTTTCAGGGATTTTCATCTTCCTGCCACTTTGAAATCGAGAGCTGATCTTACAAGTCTGGAGGGGGCAACGAAAAAGTGAGGATTGAAGCGAAAGGAATTAAAACGAGAAAACCAGAAAGTGAAAGGAATTTGGAAATAAGAAAAGCAGCGCTGAGCTGTCTCATGAAATCTGTTCCTAGGTGCTGAACCAGTTACTGACTGACCTGCTGGAGAGCAGTGTAGGAGAAAGAGACCTGGGGGTCTGAGTGGCCAGCAGGATGACACTGAGCCAGCAATGTGCTCTTGTGGCCAAGATGGCCAACAGCATCCTGGGGGGGATCAGAAGGGGGGTGGTTAGCAGATCGAGAGAGGTTCTGCTCCCCCTCTACTCTGCACTGGTGAGACTGCATCTGGAGTACTGTGTCCAGTTCTGGGCCCCTTAGCTCCAAAAGGACACAGAGCTGCTGAAGGTATCCAGCGCAGAGCAACGAAGATGATGAAGGAAGCAGAACAGCTCCCTGCTGAGGAAAGGCTGAGGGAGCTGGGTCTCTCTGGCTTAGAGAAGAGCTGGCTGAGGGGGGACCTCATTCATATCTATAAATATGTGAGGACTAGGTGTCAGGATGGAGTCAGGCTCTGTCATCTGGTGATAGGACAAGGGGCAATGGGTGCCAGCTGGAAGAGAGGAGGTTCCATCTCAGTATCAGCTGGAACTTCTTCCCAGGGAGGGTAATGGAGCACTGGAACAGGCTGCCCAGGGGGGTTGTGGAGTCTCCTTCTCTGGAGACATACCAGACCCACCTGGATGTGTTCCTGTGCCACCTGGTGTAGGTGGTCCTGCTGTGGCAGGAGGATTGGACTGGATGATCTTTCCAGGTCCCTTCCACTCCCTAAGGATTCTGTGGTTCTGTAATACTACCCAGACTTCTTGCCTAAAAGTGCTCCTTCAGGCCAGTTGCCTAGATTTCCACACCCACTGTAAGTGACACCCTGCAGTGCATCGTTACCCTTAAAAATCGCTTGGTTTTGATAACATCCAACTTCATTCCCTTTGCAGCCAGTAAAGGCGATTTGTTGATTTCTTGCTGCCCTGAGAAAGCGCATTTGGTGCTTGCTGAGCGCCCTCACCCCTCTGCTCTGAGCTCTTCCTCTTTCATTTAAGCTTTCTAAACCTTTTTACATTTAGGCTTTTCCAAAGCTTTGCTGTCCTCTGAACCCTCTGCAGTTTGTTTTCATCCTGCTTAAAAGTGAGATGCCTCTTGGGATCACCTCCCATGTCTTGCAGCTGACACTCCCTTTAATACTGCACAGCGTGGTAATTGTCTCCTTGCAGCTGCCTGTACTCACAGAGAGATTAAAGGAAGGGAAAAACTGGGGGTGGAGAAAGAAGGGAAAGAAACAACAAGAACGCAGAAAACAGCTAGGTGCCACCCAGTGTGATGGCAGTTTACACAAGGAGCAGAGGAAAGGCTCACAGCCGGGAGGAGGGCATCACAGCAAGAAATCTGGAGAAGAACTGGGCAACCCAGGGCAGGCAGAGAGGGGCTGAAGTGGGGCAGAAGGGGATCTGAGAGGCCAAGCTGGCTCCCACAGGTCCCTTGTTTTCTTTCAGCCTCCCTGTTTAGGAAGCATCGTGCTGTCTGCTCGGTTTGCTGTTTCTTAGCTCTGTAATTAGAGGTGCCTCAGACAAGTGTCAGGTTTTAGAAGGTCACTCAAGCATAGAACCCATCAGCTGATGCTGCAGGCACTTGTGTGCACACGTGTAGGTCTGACAACTGGCTGGATGTCCTGGGCATTTGCAGCTGGCCTGTCCTTCCCCTCATTTCTCCTTCCTATCCATCCCCAGTCTCTTACCTGGATGTCACCCCCATGAACAGAAAGAAGTGGTGGGAAGAACTTCTCAGGGTCTGGGATGTGAATCTTCAGGATCTTCTTAAACCTTTAGAAAAGACAGTGAAGAGGGATTAGTCAGGGCCTGATCCATCTGGCACTGTTTTGGGAGTAGGACAGAGCATTGCAGCTCATGCATACCCTCCTGACATGGGAGAGAGATAAAATAAGATCAGTCCTAAGGACTCTCCTTGCACTCAAGTGACCTGAAATACAGTAGCTGAGGGATGAGAAGTATAGAGATCATGAATCATAGAATCATTCAGATTGGAAAAGACCTTCAAGAGTCTGAACACCAATCTAACTGTACCAAGCCCACCACAAACCCTTGTCCCTAAGCTCCATACCTACACAATGTTTAAACAACATCCAGGCAATTCAACCCCCTCGCTGGGCAGCCTGTTCCAGTGCCTGATGACCCTTTCAATAAAGAAGTTTCTCCTGATCTCTAACCTAAACTTCCCCTGCTGCAACTTGAGGCCTCTTGTCCTATCACTCCTTACTCATGAGAAGAGACCAACCCTCCTCACTTCTCTACAACCTCCTTTCAGGTGGATGTAGACAGCAAGGTCTCTCCTCAGCATCCTTTTCTTCAGACTAAATAGCCCCAGCTCCCTCAGCCTGTCCTCACAAGGCTTTTCTGCAGAGCCTTCACCAACCCCGTTAGACCTGCTCTAGCATCTCAGTATCTTTCTTGTATTGAGGTGCCCAAAACTGAAGAGGGATGAGGCAGCTGAACCTGGCATTGGAAAACACACTGCCCTCAGCCTTTTCCCTGGGGAAGAACAATAAACAGCTTGCTGGTTTCTTCCCTGTCTTGGCTAGTCACCTTAACCCTTAAGACCCTGTCCTGATTACAAAGTCAGCAAGTCTCCCTCGTTTCCAAGCTCCAGGTGATGAGAACATCCCCATCACTGCTTTGCTGTCACCACAGTGACTCAGAGAACCTCATGGCCTGAGAGGGACCCTAATTTGTAAAGCTGTGCCACAGTCCTCTGCTCTGTTAGCAGGACGTTGCGTGGTACAGCTCAGACACACAATGTCTGTGCAAGCCATCTGAGTACCCGTTGCATCAGTCCAGCAGCCTCTGCTTTACTGGAACCAGCGTGTTGTCATCCTGATGAAATGATCTAATCTGCTCCTCAATCCCTCAGAGAGGCTGACTGACTCTATCAGCAATTTGCTGAAGCTTTTCTGTGGTATGCTCTGAAGAAAGACCCTCCTGACCTCGGGAGGCAATCAGCGTACTCTCTGAAGCATCAGAATTTGTTAGTTCTTGCATATAAACTACCTTACGTCGCTGCAGATGCTATTTTTATTCATGCATGTCTAATCCTCCCTTAGACCTTACCTCAGCATTATCTTGCATCCAGATCCCCCAGGTTAATTACACTCTGTGGAGAGAGGGGGCCTTTCTCTCTCTGTCTCTGTCTGTGACACACAGGGAGCGCTGCCTCACCCGTTGAATGACTTAAGGTAAAACCCAGCAACCCGTGAATTTCTCAGTACCCATCTTCTCCTTCTTTGCTTATAAAGAAGGCATCCAGCTTCTGCTGCCTCATCCCTGAGGATGTTTCTCTCTACTCCCTACCATGAACATCAGCACCTTAATTCTTTGCCTCTGCCTTGAGATGAGAAAACTTACAGCCATTTCTAACCTTGACACGTTGACAGGTCACACTCCACGTTATTGCCCAGAGTAATCGTGTGAGGCACTTTCAGTCCTGAATAAAAGCAGTGTCTGGATAGAAATGCTGTCAGAGATGCTTTAAACCATCAGGCAGTTGTTTACCAGCAGGCGATGAGACACTTCAGGACTGCACAATGCAGGAGCATCTCACGCTAAGGAGATGTGCCTACGTACTCAACGTGGCCACGTCCTCCCTGAGCTCTTGCTAGAGTGTTTAAATGAGAAGCTAGTAGCACCTAGGCTTGCTTGGTCCTCTCTACTGATGGAGTGCTCAACCCAGCAGCCAGCTTTTTAAGAGGTGATTTTGGTGCATCCCTACCAGGGAACAGCATCCCAACACCTGGACAAGAGAAGCACCCAGGCAGCTGTTTTTAATTCAGCCAGGGTAAGGAACCATGTCACAGCAGAGTGGCATAATACGATGATGGTAGTGGAACCACATCATCCTGGAGGGGTGATACATCTCCCCAGACAAATCTCAGCCTCAAAATGTTGGGCTATAAACCAGATGGTTATGTCACTCTCTATCCTAAGCGACACCAAGTGAAATATAACCCAGGTTTTAAGAAGACTCACAAGAGAGAGGAGAGAAATGAGAGGGAAATACGATGCTCATTTACCGTTTCAGGGTCTGTGAGTTAATAAGGAAGGCAGTCCCAACGACCACGAAGACGCAACTGCACGCTATAATTGCTGGCAGCACTGGCTGGAGTGTTTCTGCAAGATGAGAGAGACCAAGGGAGCTGCTGTGAATTTTTAGCTAGAATTCTGGATGCAGGAGCTGTAACCCTTCTAGGTGATCAGAGTGGGCTTTTATTAAAACTGTATATAATACTATAAGAATCTATAAAATAATAATATTCAGAACCTTTATTATAATTACTATTATATTGAATCAACTAAATTACTTCTTCTGAGTTGCATAGGATGCCTTCCAGCTGATATGGGGTTTTGAGTCTGCTTGTCATTGCTTAAGAGGTAATTTGTGCTGAACAGCTTGAACTCCCTGTTCATAACAGCACAACAGCTGGGGACTGACACAGATGAGACCTCACAGTCTGCTGGTTAAAGTCTCCATCAGCCTGTCTGTCTCGTTGCGAAGGAAAGCAGGGCATCCTAAAATCAGCTGAAGTGATTCTGGAGACTAGGGACAGCATTATGAGCCACTGGGGAAACAGAGTCATGAGATTCATGGGTCCTTGGGAATGCAGGAGGACCAAGGATGGAGAAGATCTGGGGTGAAGGTGCTGAGTTTTTTCTTTGGAGAGGTGTAGGAAAGCTTTAGCAGGCTAGGAAGGTTACAGCTTTCTACCACGATTTAGTACTTGGATTAAGAGAGAGAGACTAATACGCCTCACTGCCAGCACTGCCAGCACTCCTCAGGGTTGTCTGGCATCATCTCAAACTTTCTGTAATCTGTCTCTTACACACACTCACATCTCCTGAGAGCACCTTTGCTGTTGTGGTGCCTGTCTCCTCTGTCTGCCCACTCACATCCCTCCTTCCCTCCCTACTGCTCCTTGGTGTGGGCCTGCAGAGCATCTCTGGAGTAGCGGTGAGGGAGTAAAGGAAAAGAAAAGGAGGAGGAGACATTTTTTAGGACATTTTTTCTTTGTCTGCCCTTGAGATGCTCCTCGGATCCCTTTGTCTCCTCTGCCTCTGGTACCCTGGTTATCTTTGGGTCTTGGTTGCTATGACAACTGGTTGCGGCTGTATTCTCTTCATTGACATCATATACTGTCAAATTTTGATCGTCACAGCAACACAGTGCCCTTTCTAAACATAGCTACTCTGTTTATATCACTACCAGACACAATAGGGAGGGGCTGAGAAGGGGTAGAGTGGGGGCAACAACTTCTATCTGGTTGTTTTTCAGCAAATAAATGACAGGGACCACAGCCAATGACTCACTGAAGAGACTTGCTCATGGCACTGCCTTTCAAGGCTAGAGATGCCCTTCATGTCGTGGTTCATGATAATGACTGATGAGAGTCTCAGAGGACCTTTTTGGAAGGGTCTTGACACGTGTGTAAGCCTCTTTCATTCCTCATGAGGGTTTGTCTCCCAGACAAAGGTGTCCTCTAGTTCTGGAGCCAAGGACCCTGATTCCCTGTGTTTCACTGGTCAGTGGCTCCACTTCAGAAAGCTACAGATGTGCTGGGGGAAGCAGTCCCTCGTTTTCATCTTGATCCTTTCACCTGGCTTCTGGAGTTCAGGGGCACTCTGTTGGGGACACTTGGTCTTTGCTCTGAAGACTTGTTGAGCCAGCCTGACCTAACTGATTAGGATGAACAGTTTGTTTCTGACACATTGGAATCCAACGACTGGTCAACACAGTCCTCTCTACCCACCTCACCCTAGCTCAGCCTGCCTTGGCCTTCCTACATCGTTTTCCCTGAGTCCCCTCTTCCCTTGCAAGCCAGACAGCCTCACTAATGCTTACGGTCAGCATGTGTTGTCCACAGTATTGTCTGGCTCCAGTCACTCCACACGCCTTTGCAGGTACTTGAGGCACTTGGCCTTGCACGGACAGCTGCCTCATATTTCAAGTCAGGTAAGAGGCTCTCAAACACCACCCACATCTGGTCCTGCACAATGGTGAAGTTCCTGGCTTCCTGGGAGTAGAGAAAAATGAGAACATCATCAACATCACAGGTCTCAGCCTGCTGTACTCACCTCTTCCAAGGCACTCAAAGAGAATCTGTCTCAGATCCCTACACCCTGTGCACTGCTTGTTCACCCTGGAGAAAAATTCTCCTTTGCTTTGCTTTATTGATCCATTTTATGTTGGTTCTGGAGCTGTCTGGTTTTCTTTGTGACAACACTAAGCAAAACAGGATTCCCATCTGCCTTCACGCCATCACCACCCGCTGGCAGCAGGTAATAGAGATAAAAGAGTGGGGAGCTGTCATCTGCTCTCTAGCTTCACCAAGACTGGTTTAACGCTGAGGGGAGGCCTGTGAGAGTGTCCTGGCTGATGAAAAGAGGACCAGGATTCACGTGATGACAGGTCTTAGTACCCTTCCTCTGCACTCACCTCCCAGGATTGACTTGTGGTTCGGTACCGCACTTGGTATTCCCGCTCCCCGTTCAAATAGTGAGAGGAAATATTCAGGCTCCACGTTAAGTTGTAGGTGTTTTCAGCTTTGCTAACCAGCTGAAGGTTCCCTGGAGGCCTCAGCTTTACTGGAAAGAGAGAAGGAGCAGGATTAATTGATTCCTTCACACTGCCCATAACAGGACACCACCACAAACCCCACTGCAGCTGGGCTGGTGTCTTGGTTATGCTCACGGACTGCAGCCACCCATGGCTGTGTGAGAGCTGGTGAGCTCCCTTCTTTGTCCCTCTTTCTCTTCCACTGTCACTGATGGCAAAGGCAAAAGGCAGTTTGCATTATGAGCCTGTGAGAGTGGTCCCTACTGTTAATGCAATCCATCCCACATGGCCATGCATCCTATTTTATCGGAGTGATCCACAAGGCAATTGTTTGGGCAGAAATGGCACACAGCTAGGGAGACAGCTCTTTCTCAGCTGCTCTTTGAGAGACCTAAAGCCACAGGGGATGGAGTTACACAAGGCTGCCTTTGCTGATCCTTCCCCATCCCTGACTCCAGCCATGCTGCCGAATGCCTCACCTCACAGCAGTTCTGTTGGATGTCTCCTGGAGCCAAACTCACACATCCAGAAAAAAAATGGTACCCAAGCGTATGTTTTTCTGCTGGATTAGTGAGTTGACTCCTTTCAGCAAAGCATGATGCATGTCAGAGCTGGCACATATCTGGTTGAAGGGGCATGGGAAGACCAGCAAGTCTTGCTTTGCGGTAGCTGAGCTGCCATTGCCTGCTTGAAGAGAGAACTCCTTGTGCAAAACACTCTCATTTAACAGTGTCCCAGGCACAGGACTGGACTGGAAGTGGCTGGCATGACTCTGCATGTTAGAGGTGCAAGTGTCAGGAGTCAGTGTGGTCATCTGTGCTAGCTGGAGCAAGGGACAAGTCTAAAATCAGCTACGGGTGTTGCTTAGGGGTGGATGGGGAAGAGAAATTAGCTATCATTTAGTGGGAAAGCTTCAGGGACTGCAAGACAGACAAGTACTCACTATTTTCAAGTGGCCTGAAATCTCTTATCTGCGCGGGTATAGACCTATTCTCTCCAATCTGGCACTGGACAGAGATCGTAAGAGAGTCTGCAGTAGTGAAGCACTGAGCCTGCAAGGAAAACACACTGCTAGTGACATTGACATCGTCACCATCCCTGGAGGTGCTTAAGGACAGAGTGGAGGTGGCCCTTAGTGCCATGGTCTAGCTGATGTGGTGGTGTCAGGCTATAGGCCGGGCTGGATGAGCTCAGATTTTTCCCAGCCTCAATAATTCTGTGATTCCCTGATTGAAGCCTCATCAACAAGCATTCGGATTTCCAACATTTGCCTCTGTGTAAGGAACATTGGGCAATAAATGTGGACAATCCTTGTGTCATAAGCCTCAGTGGTGAGCGAGGAACCAAAGATTTATGCTTGATGTTGGATTTCCTTCTGTCAGTCGGCGAGGAGGGCACAAAATCATGTGAAATGCTGGTCTGCGAGGATTGCTCTATGTGCTGACCAAGCAGGAAAAAGGTTCCTGTCGATGACTGACATTTATTGAGAAGAAATGGTTTCTATGAGAACATTTTCTGTTCATTAGGAAGGCTGAGATTACATTAGTACTAAATATTGCTCTCGAAACGCAACGATCCTGAAAGGGCCATGTGCATCACACAGTATTAAATAAGTAATAGAGGGATTACTGTCACTGGAAAGAAAATATTTGGGAGCTGTCAGGCAAGTACAGGATTTGGAACTGGTGCTGTGAGAAGAACAGCTGAGGGAACTGGAGCTGTTTAGCCTGGAGAAGAGGAGATTGAGGGGAGACAGGAAAGGAGGTTGTAGAGAGGCAGGGGTTGGTCTGTTCTACCTCGTGGCCAGTGATAGGAGAGGGGAAATGGCCTGAAGCTGCATCAAGGGAGGTTCAGATTGGCTGTCTGGAGGGATTTCTTTGTTGAAAGAGCTGTCAGGCACTGGAACAGCTGCCCAGGTAGGGGGTTTAGTCCCCATGCCTGGAGGTGTTGAAGAGAAGGGTAGCTGTTGCATTGGGAGACAAGGTTTAGTGGTGACAATAGGGCTGGAAAAATGTTGGACTGGATGATCTTGAAGGTCTCTTCCAGCCAAAACTGTTTCGAGATTCCATGATTCTATGATCATAGCGTATTAAATAAGTACTAGGACAATTAGTTTCATTGAAAAGAAAATATTTGGGAGCCCTAGCACCCTGCAATTTGTCTTTGCACATGATATACGAGTGTGAGAGATCTTGTCTGTGCTTAGCACGGGCTGGGACTTTATCAATAAGGAGGATTAGCTCATCTTTGGGTGGATTTTTTTTCTGAAAACCTAAGGAGCACAGTAACTCTGGATACAGCTGAAAGAAGTACAGAATGAGTCTAAAAATGAGAGCAATTTAAGTAAAGAGTGATAGCTATAGAATTTGCATCACCATTAGCTCCGGTGTTGCGATTCTGCTGCATCTTTCATTTGACATCTACCCGGACTTCACAGCACTTAATGGTCTGGAAAATGGCACTGACTTCTTCAAGGAAAACGAGGTCAACAGATGACCTTAGAGCCGTCTCAGAGAAAGGGATTAAGGTCAAAGCCAGGTAGCTCAGACACGGAACATTGCACGTGATCTCTCTGCCCTACACGTCTTCTGCACGTGTCAGGCCAACAAGGCCCAGCTCCCAATGAAGCCAGTCCCTCTTGGAGGGCAGCCACCAGGAACAATGTACATCAACAGCAAGCAGCATCAGGCCCAACTCTAGAACTGAAGTCAGAGATTAGGTTTGGGCTTCTTTATACCCTCACACTGTTTACTGACTGAAAATCTACAAACAAATCCTTTCCACCTTGTATTTTCAGAGAATCACAGAATCCTTAGGGATCAGAACGGACCTCGAGAGATCATCTAGCCCAGTCCCCCTGCCACAGCAGGATCACCTAGACCAAGTCACACAGGAACACAGCCAGGCGGGTCTGGAACATCTCCAGAGAAGGAGACTCCACAACTCCTCTGGGCAGCCTGTTCCAGGGCTCCGGGACCCTCCCTGGGAAGAAGTTCCTGCTGATATTGATAGGGAACCTCCTCTGTTCCAGCTGGCACCCAGTGCCCCTTGTCCTATCACCAGGTGACCTTGATAAGAGCCTGGCTCCATCCTCCTGACATACACGCCTCACATATTTATAGACATGAATGAGGTCACCCCTCAGCCTCCTCTTCTCCTGTGCCAGGACATCACAGATTAAGTACTCACATTACTGTTTTTGCTGAAGGTCTTGACACATCTCCTCAGTCCCGTCACGTGCTCTGCCTTCTGTAACTCACAGTGCTCCGTGATTCTGTGATTTAAGAGCAATAACCTGAGTTGTAAGCAGGAAAACCCTGATGAGCTGTGGAGACTGTTTTGTACTCAAACTCCATGTAATGCTAAAGGCTTTTCAATGCATTTTGCATCCTACCATATGTGCTGAACAGGTTATACCAAGGATATAACCCCACTTTCTCTCCCCACTGCATCACTCAGACCAATTTGAAGTGGATAATCAATTCCAGTCATGTCAAGCCAAAGATAACAGTTGGTTTTTGGTTTTCAAGTCATCACAAAACCCTCTTGCTACCATCTCTACTTCCTGTTGATATCAGAGGGCACGCAGAGCCCAAACGCACCCGCTGCCCACCATTGCACCAGTGTGCTCTGAAGGGCAGATGCCTGTTCCAGCCCCTCAAGGGTTTACAGGTCTCCTTCAAGTCACCAATAGCCCTACAGTATGTCAAATGTACCTTGAGCCAGGTCACATCCCTGTCAGCCAGGACCATACATCACACTTGGTAGCTTCATCTCTCCTGCTCTGCCCAGTGTGTCTGCACAGCCCAAGCTAAGCTGTGGTATAGGAGGTATAGGGCTATCAGACCGAGCTGTCTGCTCCAGCTGTAAGGTTATAATAAGCTTGATACCTGCTGATGGTGTGGAGAGGTGATACCACAGAGCCCTGGCCAGGCAATGACCGTTCCAAAAATCACCCCAAATTCCAGCACTGTGATTCACACCCGTGGAGTTACATGGGTGCTTTGGCTTTCCAGCTCGATGCACCAGCTCCCACATTATATTTGCCCATGTCAACTGGTCCATCTTACGTTGTTGGAAGGGTCTCTATGACAGTGACAAGCAACCCACTCAGTACCAGGATCACACTGAACCTCTCCTTATGACACACGGTCAGGGAAGCCCTGGGCTAAGTTCATAAGTCTCTTGGTTGGAGATTTCATACCTGGAGACACCAAAACTCAGTCAGACCCCACTGTGGCACTGGCTATACATTCACCTCCTTACTGGGAGAGGTACAGGAGAGGGAAGCATGAACGGAGAGAGATTTGAGAGACAGAAGAGAAAAGGGAAGCAGTGTTTTCCTTCACTTATTGTTACTCAGGGTGCAACATACCAGCTCATCCTGGCAATGGGCTAAATGGCCTCTGTAGAACCTTCATTACCCCCTCCTACACCCCCATCTCCACACACACTCTGTTCCCATCAAAAATGTCTTTCAGTCCAGAGGGCTTTAGATCCCAACCACTGAGCAGGGGTCGGCATCTCAGCCCACAGGGGCTTAGAGACAAAGGTCCTCAGCTCTGTGACACCTCTACAGCTGGCCTGGGAAGGAGAAGCCTGTGATTTTGTGAAGTTGTCAGCTTTCCAGGACACTTTTCATGGAAAGCACTGTTTTCCCTCAACCCCTGCAGTCACCCACCTGTTACAGAAAAGATACTTCGATAAAATCTCCAGCTGGCACGGTGCTTCAAGCAGGTCCCTGTCTGGGTTCCAGTCACAGAAGAGAGCTGCCCGCGAGTCATACCAGCACGTTAGGCTGGGTACATCTGACAGCAGAGAAGAGATGGACAGTAGTGTGACCCAATTAGCGATGATGTTTGGCATGAACCATCATCCCAGACCATTCTGCCCCATCCCAAACTACAGAGTGACTCTTCTGTCTCCTTTTGGGCAGAGCCACTCACTTCTCTGTCCTCGGAGGCTCATAAGAAACCTGCAGCTATCGCAGCCTCCTCTGGCTGTGTGCACAGCTACACACCATGGCACACACGTCCCTCTGACTGACCCTCCTCCCCGCTTGCCTAGCTGGCACAAGTGAAGGGAATCACTTCTTACCTCGTGCCAAGTCTGAAGTCTGTGAGAGAGGCGTGAGGCTGAGGTAGCACAGAAGCAGCAAAGAGGTCTTCATCTGTACTGATGACACACTGAAAGAGAGCAGATGCCCCCACAATATAGCTCAATGGTGCAAATTAGGAAGATAACATCTCTCATGAGGCATCCACTGTCCTGGAGCACAGAACAAAGGCAGTCTCATTCTTCCAGGCTCAAACCTCATACCCCTTCCATTCAGAAGCCTGGTTTTCCCCCTCAGCACCTCATTATTTTCCTGCCTTGGGTGGTTTGCTCAGCACTGAAACTGTTTGCAGCACAGCACAGAGCGTCTGTTTGCAGGAGCAATGCCTTCTGGAGATGTGTGTGTGAGCGCAGAGCATCCACATGTGTTGTTTCAGGCTGCTTGCTGACTCAGGTAGAGAGTGCTGCCTTGGTTGCGTATGGCTCGTGCTTTGAAGAGCTTCTTTTCTGGTAAGAAATAACTAAGCACTTGCTGAGTAAGAGAAGTTTCTGGCTGCAGTCGGCAAAAAGTTAGTTGCAGAGCTCATGGCTTAGAAGATAAGAGTGTGAAGAGCAGGAAAATCAGGGACAAGAAGGAATTTACCCCATCCTAGGAATTCGAGGCTGTATCCTATCACAAAATGTCACACAGTGATGCACAAACCGTGCGGCATCCTCTTCAAGTAGTCCTTGAGCTGCCTTGGGAGGAGCTGTGGTTTTAGGTGTAACAGAAAATTAGGGAACTCTGCGGTACTCTTCATCCACCCAAGACACCAAGGGCAATTCCTTGTCTTACAAATCCTGCAGAGTCAGTCTCCATGTTAGACAGACTGGGCTTACGGGTTTCTCATCCAAGCTTTCCCTTCTCCCCACGCCCCTGGGCACCTGTACCTTGAGGTCTGCCTTTGCCCACAGAAGAAGGGACCACCCGCACCTCTCAACATGCCTGGAGCCCAGGGCAGAGCTGAGCAAAACCAGACCCACTGGACCCTGTCAGGGGAGCTGGAAGAAAGAGTTTATAAAGGGCTGGCATGAGGCATAACTTCAATTCCCCTTGTGATAACAGATTAGGTTCAGAGGAAGAAAAACATGATAGCGATGCATTAACAGATGGAGGGGGGAGAGAGAAGGAAAGAAAGCGGAGAGAGTGGTTGTGAGATGTGGAGTATGATTTGAGAGGACTGTGGAGAGACAGAGAGATAAGAATGTGCTGAACCCTCCCCAACAGTGAGATTCAGTTTGTCAGACTGAAACTCTTTCCAAGATGCTTTTCTGGTCAGCCACCCCCATGTTGGGGAGTGCTGGCATCACCCCCTTTACCTTCCAGCTCCAGGCACTGAGAGGTCCAGATGAAGAGAGTCCCTGGGTAACAGGTTGTGGGGTTGGATGGAGGCAGGTGCTGGACATCAAACAGTGAGGGTCACAGGGAAGCGGGAAAGGGAGAAGGATTAAGGTTGTTATCCTAGCTCAGGCCATGTCCAGGCGACAGCCAGTGCTGTTGACATGAGAGGAGAGGGGCCTCCAGCCAGCAGTTCTGCTACAGAGACATTCCTCTCATACGTGCGCTGTCTCTGTGTCTTCTCCCTCTCACCTTTGCAACGGAAGCTGCTGCTTGCTTGCCCTGTCAGACTGAGACGAGGCCCAGAAGTATCAAAAGGGCTAGTGAGGCCGAGAATAAAAAGCCCCAAACCACGTCCTACTTCCTGCTGGTAAAGCAATAGGTGCAGAAACAAGGGTGGAGGGATCAGGTGTTGGCTTGCAGTGCTCAGATACACTGGGACAGGTTTGTAGCTATTGCTGGGAAGCAAGAGACAGAGAGAGATCCTGAGAGAGAGAGAGAGAGAGAGAAGGACATGTCCTCTTGTGTCCCCAGCAAGAGTCCTATAGGTTCCTCTTTCAGACACTCAAACAGATCACTCCTATTACTCAGGGTCTGCATGTGCACACATCACTTTGAAACCATGGGTAGGAGTGAGTATGCAGTAGAAATGCTGTGGACCACTTTGTGAAAAATACTGACCTAAGCAATACCAGAATGAAACCAGCTTCTATGTCAGTGCCCCAGTTTCAGAGGATCTATCCTGGGTCAGAGTGCGAGTGGAACAAGGGTAACGTTGAGTGTGAGCAAGTCTGAGGCACAATCCTCACTCCTGCAGATGGTTTGACACCAGAGAAACACCCATCCTGTGGCCTCCCTACCCAGAAGAGCACCCTATTCAGTCCAGAGAAAAGAGAATCACCCTTACTGACTCGAGCCTTGCAGCTGGTCCAGACAAGCAGCACTGCTCTGCATCAGCTCAGCACAGCTTGTCCATCCATTCAACAGGGCAGACACAGATGCCAAAACATGCCCACCTCCTTCCAAATCTACGTGCGCCCCTTGCAGACGGATAACCCTTCATGGCCCTGCAGGACGTGTTTAGTTTACAAGATCCTTTCGCTACAAGCAGACATCTTCCCAGCACACTTTGCCTTTGTATCCCAAGCCAAAGCAAACACTCAAACCCAGATCCACAGCACGGTGTTTGCCCAGTTCACAGACAGGCGTACACACACGTGCACACGTGTCCCCGAGCATCTCTCTTTTTCCATACACAAATACCATTCTCTGAAGTGAAGCACATCACGTTTCCTGTCTGGGCTGGGCTGCACGAAGATGGCCACTGCTGTGGAGCCAGATCATGAGAATCTCCTTTTATACACACACACACTGGTCACCACACTCTATGTTCACATAGAACCATAGAATCGTTATGATTGGAAAGGACCTCCAGGGTCATCAAGTCCAGCTCTCATCTCAGCATCTCCCTAACCACTAGACCATGGCCTCACGTGCTCTATCTACTTGGTTTTCAAACGCCTCCAGGGATGGGAACTCCACCACCTCCTGGGCATCCTGTTCCAGTGCTCTCTGCAAAGAACTTCTAATCCGGTCTAAACCTCACCTGAAGCAACTTGAGGCCAGCAGCTCAAGGCCTGGCAAGCAGGTTTTGCTGACTAGAAGTCACCAGAAGTTAATCTGAAGTCTCCATGCAATTTGTTTTTGAGGTTTCTCTAAACCTGAATGATGGGGGGGGGCTCCTTTTACAACAAAGGGATCTTGGTTTCAGGTAATGGAAAAAGAGTGTGGGAGGAGGATGGGCTCTTAGTCACAGGCAACCCGACCCAGAGAGTGGATCTTAGAAGATATTAGACTTCAAAAAGAAGTAGTGTTGGAACAAAACTGAATTGAAGGCACAGGCAGAGCCAATTTGAAGGAGCCTGCAATCGTGGATGCTCATGGGCATTCCTGGGAAAACACTGGTTAATCCAGCACCAAGCACTCACTTAGCTGTCCATTTGGAGCGCAGCAGTGCTTAAAATGCCTTGCACAGCAGGGACCAGGTGTCTGAGGGCTATCATTTGGATGGGATTGCTAGTCATTGGAAGACTCCTCTTATGGACACCCTTGGTAAGGGCAGCAGGGGAATCTGATCAGCTAGCCTCTGTTGAAGAGGAGCAGGGGAGAGGATGGGCTGTGTGATCTCCTAGTAATCACTGACTGAGATAGTTGCACCTTGGAGGTCCCCATCAGAGTGGACCTGTAGCAGTATGCATCATCAAGGCACAGCCCACCTTTCTCAGCTCTTGAAGTCAACGCAGCTTACTCTGGTGCTGAAGTCCTCAGCTGAAGTTGTCTGTGAGTACCTTCTTGGTGTCTCCAGCTCTGCAGCTGCAAAGTATTCATACTAACCATATATTTTCCCACTCATCCTTTACACTGAGAAATCTGCACCTTCCATCACACCAGAGATCACTTCAGGAAAACATCAGCACAAAGCACCCAGGTTTTGTCCAGTTTATCATGAAGAAACCCCAGCGATTCCTTTCTTTTCCCTTAATGAGGTTTGTTGTGCAGTCCACTGGGGTACCTGAAATAGCAGAAGAGGAAAACCTAATGTGTAGTTGGTGCATAGAGGTGGGTGGCTGCTACAGCTAGAAGCAGGGATTCATCTGGTCAGTTGTTTTTCAGACTGTTTTGTCTAGATCTAGGTCTTTACCATAGGTTCTCATGCAGATTTTTGATATCTAGTAAGCACTGACATCATGCTGAATACTTTTCCCACTTAGGGACCTGACAGAGAGGCAGCTCNCACCCACCCTCTATCCAGCTCCCTTTTTGTAACAGTGATGAGGGGTACCAAAACTGTGGAGAGAGGGGGGATGGTCTGATGAATAAGCCAACTGCCAGCCAAACACTTGTGTGTGGAGACACAGACTGCCTCAGCACGTTTCATTTCCACTGGAAACCAGTTTAAAATAGTCTAAAGCAACAACTGTGTGGTGTAAGAGTTTCTTACCTACGTGTGATGCCATGAGTGTGTCCAGATGCCACCTGATCCAGATAAATGCTGGCAGCAGGACTAGGGATGTCAACCNTGCCCCTTGTCCTATCACCAGATGATATTGAGAAGAGCCTGGCTCCATCCTCCTGACACCCACCCTCTATCCAGCTCCCTTTTCTTAACAATGGTGAAGGATACCAAAACTGTGGAGACAGGGGGGGGATGGCNAGAGGGGACCTTATCACACTCTATCTGAGGAGAAGTTATAGACAGCAGGGAATGGGCTCTTCTCCCAGGCAACTAGTGATAGGATAAGAGGGCAGGGCCTGAGGCTGCACCAGGGGAGGGTTAGGTTGGATGTTAGGAAGCCCTTCCTTACAGAAAGGGTGCTCAGACCCTGGAATGGACTGCCCAGGGCAGTGGTGGATATTCCGTGTCTGGAGGTGTTTAAGGACAGACTGGCTGTGACGCTCAGTGCCCTGGTCTGGCTGATATGGCGATGATCTCAGAGGTCATTTCCAGCCTCAATGATTCTGTGATTCCATGAGCACAGGTTTCAGACGTGGTTGCCCAGAGTGCCATGCTACTGAGACGTTGGCACTTTTAATCCCCTTTACACAGAGGTGTTAGGAGCAGCAGCATTTGTAACACGAGGAGCTAAACCAAACCACATTGTCAGCAACATAGGTGAGGCGTTCACCTTCCTGTCCCAACAATGGTGACAGAGATAGGTGAACTTGTTACTCACTCAGTGTTAAAGCAGCAGGTAAAAGCGTGGTGTTGGAACCTTGACTAAGGTGGGGGTTCTGTTTGAGCCAGACCTGTGTTTCAGGGGCAGCGTTAGTTTTTGAGGTCCTCGAGACTGGGGCAGGTGCTCATACACGGGCTCATCTTTTTCTCCTTACTCTTTTTTCATGAGAGAAGAGCAGTGCTGCTGAAAGTTCTACCTTTAAGCTGTGTGTCCACTGATGGTCTCTACAGAATGGCAGTAGAACAGAGGGTGAAGAAGCACGAAGCATTGAAGCTTCTGTTGTGTCAAATTATCCCACGATTCATCAACACCTTAGCTGTCATTAGACTCGGTATATCATTCCCTTCACTAGCCCATATCTGGGACTGGAGTCCCAGGCTAAATGTAATGCCTTGCCTGTGGTTCACAAGCCAGCTCAGCAGAGGAGCTGGATGGAGGGCTCAGCAGATCCACCTCAATACTCTGTCTGCATGGTGCTCTGGAGCAGAGCAGTGACAAGGCTGTAGAACCACCGGGAGGTGAGGAGCTGAGAGCAGAGATGTCCTGATGGCACCATAGTTTGCTTCCTGGCAGGATACACTGTGAAGACTTCTAGACACTCTGTAGGTCGGTGTTGGTACTTTCCAATGAATGTTGTTCTAATTCTAACCTTTACAGTGAATTTCCTGCCGCTTATGTTCGTGCACTTCTCAAAACTGCAATGCTGCTCTACATCTGCCCTCACTTTCCCCTTAAACTGTGGTTCTACTCTGAAAACTACCTGCACGAGTGGCCCTGCGGACAACCACTGCTTAATTTGTGTGAGCTTCTTATTTGAATAAACTCATGTTACCAGCTTAAAAGAAGCTTTTCTTTGTATTAAAAACATAGAATCATAGAAACATTAGGGATCGGAAGGGACCTCAAAAGATCATCCAGTCCAATCACCCTGCCACAGCAGGATCACCCAGACCAGGTTGCACAGGAACACATCCAGGTGGGTCTGGAATGTCTCCAGAGAAGGAGACTCCACAACACCCTGGACAGCCTGTTCCAGTGCTCCGGGACCCTCCCTGGGAAGATGTTCCTTCTGAAATTGAGATGGAACCTCCTCTGTTCCACCCAGTGCCCCTTGTCCTGTCACCAGGTGACCTTGAGAGGAGCCTGGCTCCATCCTCCTGACACCCACCCTTCACATCTTTATTGACATGAATGAGGTCCCCCCTCAGCCTCCTCTTCTCCAAGCTCAAGAGACCCAGCTGCCTCAGCCTTTCCTCATCAGGGAGCTGCTCTANGGCCACAAGAGCACATTGCTGGCTCAGAGTCACCCTGCTGGCCACTAGAACCCCCAGGTCTCTTTCTCCTCCACTGCTCTCCAACAGGTCAGTCCCCAACCTATCCTGGTCCCTGGGGTTGTTCTTGTCCAGATGCCAGACTCTACACTTACCCATGTTGTACCTCTTCTGATGTTTTTTATCTCCTGCCTTCCATCATCCCTGTGGATCTTGCTGCTGTAGGCTAAACGCTGCCCTCAGGTTAGTCCTCATGACTGTATTTAAGTGGAGAGGCATTTAACCAGTGGAGTTTTAAGTTCTAGGATCAGGTACCACAGTGGAGTAATCATGCTGGGCAACAGGTGTTAAATACCACCTACAGAGCAGATGACACATCAACTCATCAAGTTTCTTCCCTTCCAGCTGCTGTCCCACAGAGAGTGTTCTGATAGATCTGCTTGAAAAAAGCAGAAGGCATTGATACAGATGAATACACAACGTGTTCCAAAGTAGGGACTACCTAGCCCCACAGGTTGTGGAAGAACACAAATAGAAGTGATAGGAAGCTGAGGTACTCACAGGCACTCTCACTCGTGGCAAATCTGGGGCCACAGGTGGGAGGGGATGGAGGAGGTGTTCGCTTTCACTCCCTGATGGTGGTGGTCACAGGCCCAGAGAAGTGGGGAAACTAGGGTGGGAGGGGAAGCATGTAACTTTCGAGGAGTTTCACTCTGTGGCTGCCTGCTTTTGAACACACAGCTATGAAAGTCTGAGCGTGGGACAGTCACGAGATGCACCCACTCAGGACCTCATCCTTGATATGTTTGTGTTGAACCAGACAGTGCCAAGACTGAGGTCTGAAGGGCTGGAGCACGCAATGCAGACTCAAGGCTTAAGAGAGCTCCTAGATGTGGATACCTGCCTCTCTGATAGGTGCTTGTGGTGCCACAAGGGCTGCTCAGACAGAGTACCCCCCTAGAGACACTCATGTAAGACCTGGGCTGTCACTGTGGGCCTGACACTCCGTGCTCTTCTATACCCTTGGGCTCAGTAAGAGGAAGACCAGTCCCTATGCCTTTTTCTCAGCCCCTGAGGCACAGTGTGTGAGGCACAGCAGACATCTGAGCCAGAGCAGAGTGGCAAGTGATCCTGTCAGCTGAATCACAGTGCCTGCAGATGGTCTTACCCTGACACACCTGCGATGGAAAACACACCACTGTGAATGGGAAAGGAGGTGGCGTACCCATGGGACTGTTGATATCTTTATACAGCTTTCACATCCTCCCCAATCTTGATTCTCACAGTAGAGAAAGGGGCATAAAAGGAGACATCTTTCCATTGTCTACAAGAACTGAGATTCACAGATCCTGCATAGGTGTCCACGGTCCAGGCCCATAGGGACATTGACTTGTGGTGTTAAAGCAGAGAATCATAGAACCATTAGGGATCAGAAGGGACCTCAAAAGATCATCTAGTCCAATCCCCCTGCCACAGCAAGATCACCCAGACCAAGTTGCACAGGAACACTTCCAGGCAGGTCTGGAATGTCTCCAGAGAAGGAGACTCCACAACCCCCCTGGGCAGCCTG